>JAXIVJ010001456.1:30000-137684 GCA_036785665.1 Chirona hameri | reverse complement strand
TGTATGTGTATGTGGTATGTTGTATGTGTTATGTGTAATGTCGAGCAGTGAGTATTGTATGTGTATGTGTATGTGTATGTGTATGTGTATGTGTATGTGTATGTGTATGTGTATGTGTATGGTATGTGTATGTGTATGTGTATGTGTAGTGTGTATGTGTATGTGTATGTGTATGTGTATGTGTATGTGTATGTGTATGTGTATGTGTATGTGTATGTGTATGGTTGTATTGGTATATGTGTATGTGATGATGTGTATGTGTATGTGTATGTGTATGTGTATGTGTATGTGTATGTGTATGTGTATGTGTAGTGTGAATGTGGTAGTGTGTATGTGTATGTGTATGTGTATGTGTGTATGTGTATGTGTATGTGTATGTGTATGTGTATGTGTATGTGTATGTGTATGTGTATGTGTATGTATGTGTATGAATGTATATGTGTATGTATATGTATATGTATATGTATATGATGTATAGGTATATAGCTTATATTTGTATATACTATATATATTATATATATATATCTATATATATAACGATTGTTAATGCAGCATTACAAATTACTTGAAACCCCGAACGTAGCTCCAAGCCAATGATATAAAATTAAGCCTGTTGAGAGTTTCGTTAAGCTGAATAAGGGAACATTTAATGCTGGAAAAAGAAAGGGATGAAAAGAAAATCATCTAAAAACGATACTACCGACATAATATTGGAATGCAATGACCGAAAGGACTACCTGATCGATTATTGAAGCAATACTATGTTATCAGCAAGATGCATTATCAAGAAACCAAAATTATCTGGTTTATATAAAGATGCCGTAGTTCTCTTATCAACTTATATAAAGAAAATAGCTCCAGACACCAGGACCACATGGCAGTAACAAAGCAAATGGTGTGGCCCTAGGTAGCAAGCAAACAAGAAAATGGAAGAAATGTGTACTACTTAAAGCAATTATATTATGGAAAAAATTAAGTAAGAAAGATCATTAAGAAGTTTTAAAGAAGCTCGCTCTATACACTAGAAATACAAAATTGTCGACGGCAAGAATCGGCCAATCAGAAGACGGGGGTGTGCAACACCCAAGCAAGACAAACCGCCGGGCCATAGTATAAAAGAGGCAACGTCGCACAGAGGGGGAGCGGACGCACGGGCCGCGGGAGTCGACGGCGGGACCTCAGCACGCGCGCTGCCCGCGGCGCGGCGGCGGCAGCTGTCCGCCCTGGCAGGGGTGACAGCAGAGAGACGGCAACAATACTCAGCCAGGCAGAGGTAACAGCGGGAGCGGACGCACGGGCCGCGGGAGTCGACGGCGGGACCTCAGCACGCGCGCTGCCCACGGCGCGACGGGGGCAGCCGTCCGTCGTGGCAGGGGTGACAGCAGAGAGACGGCAGCAATACTCAGCCAGGCAGAGGTGACAGCGGCAGATCACGTCAGAAGTAAGTCACGGAGCTGCTCATCCTTTCCGATCCTACCCGAAATTCAGCCCAGGCCCGGTGACTACAAAAATTTAAACAATAAGGGACTAAGTGGGATATTTTACGCAATTTGAGTCATCTGTCCAGACTCGCTACTTCTGACCTAGGAAGATAGGAGAAAATCATGTGTAGCCGATGCTGTATTGTGTGATGTCAAGCGACTGCAGTACTATGCAGTTAAGCATGCTGCACAGCGAATAGGGTTAAGTCTTAAGGCCTTTTGGCGTATGTAAATACGAGCGGTTTTAGTTAGGATGTTAAGCTAGAGATTGAACTAGTAAATTGTTTGCTTAGTTGCTGAGTTAGAATAAACGTTGTAAATTTGTGTGACATTTTACTGTGGAAAGGAGACGTGATGGAATTAAGATGGTCGTTGAAGGAAGGAAATGTGCACGACAATACGGTCCCCCGACAGCATGAGGTAAGACATGAATGAAGCCATTTTAGCCGCTGATAATTATTATGTTTCGGCTGTGGTTCGAATGTTTCGATTAATTCGTTCTCGCCTTGCTCGCAATACTTAGCCAGAAGCCAGAGTTTAATGGTTAAGTACGTTTCCGCTTCAGTAAATTTAACGTTAGGTATCAGAGTTTTGTACGATTTCGAATCACGGAATGGTAACTTTCGCTGAACGGTTAAAACGCCAGGTACATACATCGATTGGTTCTAAAGTATCGGTTAATTCTGTCGCTTAGAGGTGTGCTCTATGTTGAGGTGGACAACACAAATCGGAGACTGGTAAGTTACCGCCAAGGGATTGTCTGTCTAAGATTACGTATGTATAATCGGCTATGCGCTATTAGCGATTGGTCCAGCATCGCTTCCTACCGACGATTGTTTAAGGACAGTGTATGAGAAATGCGATTCATTAGCTGTCACTGCGACCTCGTTTCTGTCGCTGATAAACTCGTGCCGCTGATCCGGGGTGTTTAACGTTAAATCCCTGTCTATATTACCTTATTTGGAAGAATCGATCAAACCATAACTAGTTCAGTCCGTAAAAGGTTCTAAGGGCGCAGCAACCTGCAACAGACGTATACTTGAGAGTCAGTGGATGATAAGTATAACAGTCAAATTAACTTCCTTAATATTGTGCGTCTCCTAACCGTCTGTTAAAAATACACCTTCTTGAGCCAGCAGCTCGCGATTTACGACATGACAGCCGACGCCTTCCCTATGTTAACGTCATGGTACAACTGTAATGTTAGAGGTCCTGTATATTGACATTCCAAGTGGTAACGTAAGCCTTATTACTAGCAAACTATAAACAGCGTTAAATTATTTGAGTCTATTCTGGCGATGGTGCACTGCTGATTATATTGAAGTTTAAAAGTGATATTTTGGAAATTTCTAGCTGATGCTTATTGAAATGTGTCATTTGTGATATATACACGTTATCTCTGGTTGCGATTCTTTTTGGACAACGTTTCCCATGTAGGAAATTACCTAAGGGTCATATAATTTACGTCACCGATAGAGAACTGGGAAAGCGATTAGTACTCAGTCATAGTTGGAGAAACGTCGTTGATATTGATTTCGTAATAGGATAGCTAGAAGGACACTACCCTTCCCCCAGCAACTAGATGAGTCTGAATGAGGATCGGCCGTTTCTAAGTATCGAGTAACGTGTGGCGGCAGATAACAGTAAATACAGGCTTCAGCAGAGAGAAGTAAGGAAAATGTACTATGGCTGATAATACTCACAGTCAGGGCCGGACAGAGATTAAATAAGGATTGGAGCTTTAAGAAGAGGCATGACGGCTTCACTGATAACATTTTTCACTCCCAGCCTAGTCTACTCTCCTACTACTCCATACCTATCCGCTTTCAGTGGTGAATTATAAGAAAAACTCTAGCTTACTCATCAACTCTTCTATTACTCCTTGCATATCCGCTTTCAGCGGCGCGAGACTGCACTGGCCTTAGGGGTAGAGAGTCGGACGGGAGTAAACATTTGCCCACAATACTCCCACACAAAAACACGGACCTACTCCCATCCCATCCTATGGAAACCCCCAATGCACTCCCTAGTTAGTCCATTGTTAGGCCAAGGTTAGCACATGGTTACTCCCCAAATACCCCATACTATCGAGGGTTTCGAGTCGTGTCGTGTCGCGTCCGCCATGTTGCATTGAAGTATTGCGTGGTCAGATTTGCGCAGCCGCGGTAGCTAAACATGTAGCCTGCTTGAAACTTAAAAGTGAATATTTTATGAAGGGAATGGGCACTGGGGCCAGCAATTCCCGCCAAGGAGAGCCTCTGCCAGACACTTAATGAAATTCTTTTTCCCATTTTCCAAATTTGTATAAGCAATTGCGAAACTTATGTCATGCCGCGAAGCGGCGCGAAATTTTCCAGTTTTTGACACTAAAGTGTCACACTTGTCACACACACTTCCCAAGAAATTTGGGGTAGAGTTTTGTTTGCCCCCATGTGACTTTGTTATACATGTGAAACCCATTTCATGCATATTTTTATAGAATGAATCGTGTTGCAATACAGCAACCCAAGGGCGGATCCAGGGTGCCAATTGGTCATGACCCCCAAAGGTTCTGAAACCGTGTTTTGCCCCTCGGGGGCAAAACACGGTGATCGCCTGCTCGGGGGCGTTCCCGAGCAGGCGATCAGCTGCGTGTTTGCTGTAATAACTGTCATGTCAGATGTTTCAACTCAGTTTACTGTACGAATAAATCTCGTTCCGGAAAAAAATGCCTGTTGTTGAGATATTCGGGCGAAAAATAGTCAACGCAAAAGCTGCAGTAACTGGTGGATATGTGGTAAGTGGGCTGGTAAGAAAGGGAATTATCCTTGTAAGAGAGGTAGTACCACTTACTATACCCCTAGTACCAGGGTTAGTAACCGTCGCTGAACCCTGGTATTTGCGGTAGTAAGCGTGACTACCCCCGTCGTAACCGGGCTAGTAAGCGTACTACCCCCTCGTAACCGGGCTAGTAAGCGTACTACCCCCGTCGTAACCGGGCTAGTAAGCGTGACTACCCCCGTCGTAACCGGGCTAGTAAGCGTGACTACCCCCGTCGTAACCGGGCTAGTAAGCGTACTACCCCCGTCGTAACCGGGCTAGTAAGCGTACTACCCCCGTCGTAACCGGGCTAGTAAGCGTACTACCCCCTCGTAACCGGGCTAGTAAGCGTGACTATGTAACGGGTTTTCGCTTCTGCATGGTTCTGCCATTTTTGTGCAACATTGAAGAAGAAAAAAATGGAAATTTTCGAAAACTCTTTTTCTGGTTAATTTTGGGCCGCTGAATGTAATGACATAAATTTTGAGGCTCTCTGGCTTAATCTGCAACAATTAGAACTGCTTGCAACAATTGTCAACAATTTGCAACATTATTAAAATTTTGCTCACGGGGTTTTCTTGAGATCAGGAGTCGAAATATGGCATTTTCAGAATGTTATATCCCCGTGTTTTCGAGATAATACTAAATTTTGTGGTTAAAAATGCAGAATCGAGCTCAACCTGTACATACATTTTTATTTTGGAGGCAGGTCAATCATCGGCGAGCACATAGGTCGCTGCACGGTTAGGGTGGGGGTGGTGAAATTTAGCGGGTTAATTGGGAATTGGTCCGGTGGAATAAGGTCGGGGTTTCCTTGTTCGTGAGCCGGCACCAATGGCCCTCTGGCTCCTCCTTACATAATTTCACCAACGGCTTGTCTCTCAAACTATCACACCGTGAGTTCTGTGATCGGTTCCATGTCTATTCTGCATACCCAGTGCAACGCTACGCTGAGGACGAACTCCCACTGGAACTAACACATTCATACATCCTTTCACTCAGACTCTCCCCAGACATTCACTCAATCATCAATATCTTTCATACTTTGCAGTAAACTGTCAGGTTCGTCTTCCTGACCCCTCCCTCTTTTCCTATCCCCACCAGTGGTGCGTATTGTTACACAGGGAACGCACCAGGGTAACAACAGGTGGTTCACTGAGCGAATTTCGTCTCCGATGTACTCAGCTCTTCACTATGGATAACTTTCCACTCTAACTATTAAATCCACCAAATGAAAATATGAATAACCTCACACATGCTTTTCTGTCTGGGTCCATTCCTGCCGCACACTGCTGCTGGGATCCACGACTTACTGCGGTTTCCGTGGAGTTCCAATCGCCAATCCACGCCACCTCAGCACCCTGACTCCTCCTACGGCATTTATCTGAGGCGGATGGCCATTCCGGCCCGCACACGTCACCACCTCAGCACACTGACTCCTCCTACGGCATTTACCTGAGGCGGATGGCCATTCTGGCCCTCACACGTCGCCACCCCAGCACCCTGACTCCTCCTACGGCATTTATCTGGGGCGGATGGCCATTCTGGCCCGCACACGTCGCCACCCCAGCACCCTGACTCCTCCTACGGCATTTATCTGGGGCGGATGGCCATTCCGGCCCGCACACGTCACCACCTCAGCACCCTGACTCCTCCTACGGCATTTACCTGAGGCGGATGGCCATTCTGGCCCTCACACGTCGCCACCCCAGCACCCTGACTCCTCCTACGGCATTTATCTGGGGCGGATGGCCATTCCGGCCCGCACACGTCACCACCTCAGCACCCTGACTCCTCCTACGGCATTTACCTGAGGCGGATGGCCATTCTGGCCCTCCTGGTTTCCCAGAACCTGGCGTTACCGGACTCTTTCGAGTGCCCGCCAGTGTTTCGCGACTTACGGCGCGCGATCCAGCTCACTTCCTGGCATCGCGGAATGGACCCTCTTGCAAAAACAAATTTCATCATCATCTAACTCCCATTATCCTGGAAACACAACTTTCTCCTTCCGAACTAAATATTCCCACCGAAACCGGTCTATACATCTGAGAACTTCGCTATCTCTTGTTAAAATGATCTCCTCTTAGTTGAATTCCCATTCACCTCCACCCCCTTTTACCCCATCACCCGTCAGTGCAGCAGACCGTGTCGGCAGGCATATTACGCACAGGGGCGCGGCTACGTATTGTCTAGGCCTCCTCACAATCTTGTCCATTATTTCCCACTGTCAGTTTACACCATGCTGTTATCGTCATACCTCCCTCGTGCGTTGTATCCTATTTGCCCCGGCTCCACGCGCACGGTTGTCTCTGGGCGTGCGTCTGCACGTTTGTATGTAGTGTACGTACAGTATGCATGCATGATTCCAAGTATGTGTATGTATGCCTGTATGCCTGCATGCCTGTATGCCTGTATGCCTGTATGCCTGTATGCCTGCATGCCTGCATGCCTGCATGCCTGCATGCCTGTATGTCCGTATGCCTGTATGCATGTATGCCTGTATGCCTTTATGCCTGTATGCCTGTATGCCTGTATGCCTGTATGCCTGTATGCCTGTCTGCCTGTCTGCCTGTCTGCCTGTCTGCCTGTATGCCTGTATGCCTGTATGCCTGTATGCCTGTATGCCTGTATGCCTGTATGCCTGTATGCCTGTATGCCTGTATGCCTGTATGCCTGTATGCCTGTATGCCTGTATGCCTGTATGCCTGTATGCCTGTATGTATGTATGTATGTATGTATGTATGTATGTATGTATGTATGTATGTATGTATGTATGTATGTATGTATGTATGTATGTATGTATGTATGTATGTATGTATGTATGTATGTATGTATGTATGTATGTATGTATGTATGTATGTATGTATGTAGTGTATGTATGTATGTATGTATGTATGTATGTATGTATGTATGTATGTATGTATGTATGTAGGTATGTAGGTATGTAGGTATGTAGGTATGTAGGTATGTAGGTATGTAGGTATGTAGGTATGTATGTATGTATGTATGTATGTATGTATGTATGTATGTATGTATGTATGTATGTATGTATGTATGTATGTATGTATGTATGTATGTATGTATGTATGTATGTATGTATGTATGTATGTATGTATGTATGTATGTATGTATGTATGTATGTATGTATGTATGTATGTATGTATGTATGTATGTATGTATGTATGTATGTATGTATGTATGTATGTATGTATGTATGTATGTATGTATGTATGTATGTATGTATGTATGTATGTATGTATGTATGTATGTATGTATGTATGTATGTATGTATGTATGTATGTATGTATGTATGTATGTATGTATGTATGTATGTATGTATGTATGTATGTATGTATGTATGTATGTATGTATGTATGTATGTATGTATGTATGTATGTATGTATGTATGTATGTATGTATGTATGTATGTATGTATGTATGTATGTATGTATGTATGTATGTATGTATGTATGTATGTATGTATGTATGTATGTATGTATGTATGTATGTATGTATGTATGTATGTATGTATGTATGTATGTATGTATGTATGTATGTATGTATGTATGTATGTATGTATGTATGTATGTATGTATGTATGTATGTATGTATGTATGTATGTATGTATGTATGTATGTATGTATGTATGTATGTATGTATGTATGTATGTATGTATGTATGTATGTATGTATGTATGTATGTATGTATGTATGTATGTATGTATGTATGTATGTATGTATGTATGTATGTATGTATGTATGTATGTATGTATGTATGTATGTATGTATGTATGTATGTATGTATGTATGTATGTATGTATGTATGTATGTATGTATGTATGTATGTATGTATGTATGTATGTATGTATGTATGTATGTATGTATGTATGTATGTATGTATGTATGTATGTATGTATGTATGTATGTATGTATGTATGTATGTATGTATGTATGTATGTATGTATGTATGTATGTATGTATGTATGTATGTATGTATGTATGTATGTATGTATGTATGTATGTATGTATGTATGTATGTATGTATGCATGCATGCATGCATGCATGCATGCATGCATGCATGCATGTATGTATGTATGTATGTATGTATGTATGTATGTATGTATGTATGTATGTATGTATGTATGTATGTATGTATGTATGTATGTATGTATGTATGTATGTATGTATGTATGTATGTAGGTAGGTAGGTAGGTAGGTAGGTAGGTAGGTAGGTAGGTAGGTAGGTAGGTAGGTAGGTAGGTAGGTAGGTAGGTAGGTAGGTAGGTAGGTAGGTAGGTAGGTAGGTAGGTAGGTAGGTAGGTATGTATGTATGTATGTATGTATGTATGTATGTATGTATGTATGTATGTATGTATGTATGTATGTATGTATGTATGTATGTATGTATGTATGTATGTATGTATGTATGTATGTATGTATGTATGTATGTATGTATGTATGTATGTATCTTATAACTGTTAGTGTGAAGAAGCGTCGCCGGCGTGATACCATTTGTAGTGTATTTGTGGAGTGTGTGTAGTTTATGCTGTGTAGTGAATATTGTGTAGTATATATTGTGTAGTGTTTATTGTGTAGTGTATATTGTGTAGTATATTGTGTAGTGTGCATTGTGTAGTGTATTGTGTGACTATAGTGTACCACGGGTCGTGTTTCTGTAATTGGTAATCGGTACTCAGTACTCGGTACTCGATACTTAGTACTCAGTACTTAGTACTCAGTACTCGGCACTTGGTACTCGGTACTCGGCACTCGGTACTCGGTACTCGACACTCGGTACTCGGTACTTGTTACTCAGGAATGGGTACTCAGTACTCGGTACTCAGTACTCGGTACTCGGTACTCGGTTATCGGTACTCGGTACTTGGTACGCGGTACTCGGTACTCGGTACTCGGCACTCGGCACTCGGTACTCGGTACTCGGTACTCGGTACTCGGTATTCGGTCCTCGGTACTCGGTACTCTGTACTCGGTACTCGATACTCGGTACTCGGTACACGGTACACGGTACTCGGTACAAGGTACAATGTACTCGGTACTCGGTACTCGGTACTCGGTACTCGGTACTCGGTACTCGGTACTCAGTAATCGGTACTCAGTACTCGGTACTCAGTACTCGGTACTCAGTACTCGGTACTCAGTACTCGGCACTCAGTACTCGGTACTCAGTACTCGGTACTCAGTACTCGGTAATCAGTACTCGGTACTCAGTACTCGATACTCGGTACTCGCACGTGGTACTCGGTACTCGGCACTCGGTACTCGGTACTCGTTACTCAGGAATGGGTACTCAGTACTCGGTACTCAGTACTCGGTACTCAGTACTCGGTACTCGGTACTCGGTACTCGGTTATCGGTACTCGGTACGCGGTACGCGGTACTCGGTACTCGGCAGTCGGTACTCGGTACTCGGTACTCGGTATTCGGTCATCGGTACTCGGTACTCGGTACTCTGTACTCGGTACTCGATAATCGGTACTCGATAATCGGTACTCGGTACACGGTACACGGTACTTGGCACTCGGTACAAGGTACAAGGTACTCTGTACACGGTACTCGGTATTCGGTCCTCGGTACTCGGTACTCTGTACTCGGTACTCGATACTCGGTACTCGGTACTCGGTACACGGTACACGGTACGCGGCACTCGGTACTCGGTTACAAGGTACTCTGTACACGGTACACGGTACACGGTACACGGTACTCGGTACTCGGTACTCGGTACTCGGTACTCGGTACTCGGTACTTGGTACTCGGTACTCGGTACTCAGTACTCGATACTCGGTACTCGCACTTGGTACTCGGCACTTGGTACTCGGTGCTCGGTACTCGGTACTCGGTTCTCGGTACTCGGTACTTGGTACTCGGTACTCGGTACTCGGCACTCGGCACTCGGTACTCGGTACGGACACCTGGTACTTGGTGCTCAGTACTTTTCTGTATGTACAACAACTGTCCCACCTGAGCGAAATCCACGGGTTTTCCCCTCGTTAGGCTAGCGTCTGACCGTCTGGCCGGACCCTCTCGTCCAGGGGAGGGGGTTCATGACGTCATGTGTTTTGGGATCGGGCGCGTGGGGTCAGTGTCCCAGCGGCCGGTAGCGGTGATCGGTGACGCTGGCCGTGTGGACACTTGTGCGAATTTTCATGACAGCGATTTTATTCTGGCGTTAATTTTTAACAGCGAGATGAACAGGGACGAAATTGTACATGACCGTGATTTGTATCATACCGCCATATCTTTCCATGGAGCAAACAACCATCCCATAATTTCGCGCTTGTTAAGGAGACAGTTAACTGCGAGAATCGTAAACATTCCAACACATTGTCAAAAGTTGTGTTAAAATGATCAATAACATGCCAAATATGTATTTTAGTGGTCAAATGAATAATAAAACTAAATAAAAATGAATGGTCAAATGAATAATTAAAAAACTGCGACGGACCGGGTGAAGAGGGCACAAGAAGAGGACGCTACCAGCACAACACGACGCACTGGGGTGAACTGTATCCCGGAGGAAGCCTCGCCGAAGAGGAGCGCCGCTCTTAACCCGTCTGCTGAAGAGTGGAAGACGGGGGGCAGCCAGTCGAAGAAGGACAGCCGTTTACACACCGGAACTCCGACACAGAAGTCATGCATGGACGGTAGGAGCCTTCTGCTCAAGGTATGGAATTTAATTTATTGGATTATTAAGTGTATGGTGTGTGAGTGGCCTGTTGTGACGTTGAATCATGTAGTGCATAGCGTGTCACAAGTTAGCCATCAGAGGATAGGGAGGTCGGAGGATGTCCCGGGGACCCAGTCATGTCGAGAACTGCCCTCCATTGCCCTTGCGAAACAAACATCATCTCGTGTGGTCAACCTTTCCAACGTAGTTCTGGATCGAGACTCACTGGACCTGTTGGGGAGGGGCCCGAATTTCGCATTAGGTCGGCCCATCAACACTTCCACCTTACATATGGTGGAGATGGGGTCCAGAGGGCGATATATGGGCTTAAGTGGATTGAACATATGAACGAGAAAAAGACCGGAGGCAAAGAGATAAATCAGGACCATAATGATGATCACAACAATCACACGGAAGATGTATCTATGACAGACAACCAAGACGTGGCACAGGCACCCCTTCCCAAACCGTACTTCTCAGACTCATACGCTTGCCAGCCTCCTAATGTGAAGGGTTCCTCTCTTGAAATATTCAGGAAACTAAAGTACAGGCTACTCTCAGCGTTCAGATCACAAAAACAAAAGTGGTGAAACAGAATAAGAAATTGAATCCCCTAATTGATGATCTCGTCAAAAATGATAGCCTTATTGTCAAACAATCGGACAAATGTAAGAGCTTAGTGGTCATGCCTAAAACTGAATACGTGTCAAAAGCCTCTGCTTTGCTCACCAGTTACTTAAAAGTATCGACCAACCCGACGCCCGACCTGGAGAACAAGACCAAAGACCTCACCGCGAGAGTCCTCCGTGGTAAGGTCCCAGACCGTACGTTAGCCAAACTACTGCCTAGGTGAACTAGAACAGCGGAATTCTACGGTTTACCGAAAACACATAAGCCTAACAATCCGCTCCGGCCGATCGTGTCAGCCTGTGGAGATCCCCTGGATAAGTTATCCTGGTTTCTCCAGCAGATACTGACACAAATCCTCCATTTTGTACCTACTTACTTAGAAAATACGGGACACTATTTGAATAAGCTGAAAGGGGATTTTCCGGGGAAGTTACCTGAAGGGGCCATTGTGTTCTCCCTGGATGTGGTAAACTTATATGGGAGCATTCCCATACAAGAAGCCATTACCGCCACGATCAATCTGATAAGAGAAAATATCAGTAAGATTAACGTGTATGGCCTTTCACTCGCCGAGATAGAGACCCTCCTTACCCACGTCTTGACCAACAATTTTATTCGTTTTGGAACAAACTACTACAAGCAAACAGAGGGAATAGCGATGGGTAACAGACTCGCGCCACCGATTGCCATAGCCTTCATGCATAGCCTTGAATCAAGCCTTGTGAGTAATTGTTGCCTTAAACCGAGCATACTTTTACGATATATAGATGACTATTTCGGAATATGGGTGCATGGACTGAAAAGTTTGTTGGAATTCTATGAGAACATTAACAATCATCACCCTAAGATCAAGTTCACTCTGGAGCACACATACTATTCAGGTACCCTATCCTTTTTAGACACAATGATCACAGTCCACCCGGATGGAAGATTCACTACCGAACTGTTCATTAAACCCATGGCTGCCCCTATTGTACTGCATTATGAGTCTGCACACCCCAAGAAAACAAAATTAGGAATCCTAACTTCACAAACAAAACGAGCCATTCGAGTATCATCATCACCAGATACCGCTGACCGAAGTCTTGACAAAATAAAACTTATTTTCCTAGAGAACGGCTACCCAGAATATATGATAGATAGAGCATTTAGAACTAATCTCAGACCAACCCGACGCAATAAAAAAATAAAAATGTAAACGCAGGACAAGTGACATACATGAGGCTGCCATACGTTAATGAGACAATATGTCATCGTGTGAATGGGATCATCAAAGGATCCAAACTGAACTTAAGAGTTGCCTGGCGGAGTGGACCCACCCTCAAGAATAAACTCGTCAGATCTGCTCTAGAGCCCCCTCCATGTAGAGGAAAGACACGTTGTCATGCATGCCCTAACGGCCCAGCTGGCAAATGCCACACAAAAAACGTCGTATACAAAATGTCTTGTAAACAGTGTAACAATGACAAAAAAACATACTTCTATATAGGGGAAACATCTCGACCAGTCCGGGAAAGATTTAAGGAACACCTGTCCGACGCTAGATTGTGCAGGCTAGGTACAGGACTGGGCGAGCACACCTTAGACAACCACACCGGACTTAGCAACAAAGAAATAAATAGTAGCTTTCATCTTGAGATAATGAGCACGAATCGTGATATAGCAGACAATAAGATAGATGAATCAATCAAAATCCGTGAAAACAGCCCTAACCTGAACACATACTCAAAATCATGGCCCATTATCTAACCGTGTAGGTGGCTTATTACAGAAGGACCTGTCGCTAAGGTGTGTGGGTGTGTTTGCAGGTTGCATGTTATCATTCATTCGCTGTCAACGATTGTGTCACACAGCCTGTCTTGCGCTGGTTGCGTATTGCTTATTTTGTTACGTCATGTTGCAAATAGGTGATTTTCGTAGTATGCTTTCTTTTGACAATGTTGTACATTTTCTCGCTAATCACTCAGGCGTTTGGGTGTCTGTATTTTAAACCATGACAGGTTTCTTTTCATAACTTCGTCATATTAAATTTGTTACATTTTGTTAGATTATGTTACGATATGTTAGGCATGTAATAGTCACTAAATCTTGTCTGTTGTATATTTTCACAAATGGGTACTTTGTATTATGCATTCCATGTCTATACTTTCAGCAGTGACGGTCATACTGGAGGATACCATCATCATTGTGACATGAGCGAATCTGTTTTTGTTATTTTGTGTGTCATTCAAAAATATTTAAAAACTTCAGACCTGATGATGACAGTGATGTCGAAAGCTTGTCTATTTTAATTATTCATTTGACCACTAAAATACATATTTGGCATGTTATTGATCATTTTAACACAACTTTTGACAATAATGTCCATCATGCCAGCCATCCAAATAATAAATAACATTCCAACACAGCCTTCCTCACTTTCCTTTTCCTTGGGCAATATTTACTTTACTCAGTTAGCTTTGAACTTAATACATGTTTGACAGTGCAACAAATAGATAAATGATCCGATAAATCAGATAAATTTTCCGGCAATAAAATAAGGTTGCTGAACAAAATGAAATTAATAGTCTTGCAATTATCGGCGGCTGTGTGGAAACAATATTAGCACATATTCGACGATTCGTCAATAAGACTTGTTTATCCAAATCCTCACGACACAATCCCTAAATGATCTGTTTGTATAAGCCGAAACGTTGAAATGATGACCCTGTCATCAACCGATCCTGACATCAAAGATTGCGTAAAAAGGCTTACAGATTAAATTGCAAATTAACCACAGTGAAGTTAATTTGACCGGATTTGAAAATGTCACCAAACAGACCAAATAATCAACCGAACCGGATAATTGAATGGCAATGTTAAGAAAAAATATCGGTTACCCTGTCTGCTGGCAATCGGGTTAGCCATTCCTGAAAATTTCAGTACGGGTATTTCACATAAATTATCACATCACTCGGGTTTTACCAGAAACAGTTGGCCTTCAATATATCAGTAAACATTGTTCACCAAAATAAACATTAAACCTCGGAACCTTGAATTGAGTATTTAATCACATCTAGCCGCAAAAATTGCATTACCCTGCCTTGGAAACATTGAAGTCACATCATCGCTTGTCCCTACATAGATATTATTACGTTAACATTACTAATTATATTACGTGACTTCCCCTCAAGCTAGCGCTCCATCTCATTGATATTCCTTCCTCAATCCATCTTTCAGTCACATTCCGAATTAGAGTACTAGGTAATTCAAACAAGGCTATATTTACAGAAAATTGTGCACCGATAGTTTTCGTTAATTGTCTCGTGAATACAATATCATTCGTCTTATAGGCAGCAGTTCGAATAGAGTCAGCAAAATTCAGTCAGTCACATCAGTCACATCAGTTCGAACAGTCAACCAGTCAAATAAATCCCATCGGCCACCACCACCAGCATTGGCACAAGCTCCATAATCGGTTGCATTTAAAGCACGAGAGTTATACAAGACGCAAACATAAATGTCCATACCATATCAGAGTTTTGATTTACGTTAGAAGTTATAACTAGTCAGGCAAACAATATATGATAATTTTTCAACCATACACATACTCGCGTAGGCATAATTAAGAATATCGTGACTATATGACCAAGCAAATGCCCAAATGGCAGGGGAGTTAAAAGAGGGAAGAACAAAACGAAGAAGAAGAAAAAAAGCGGCCGAAACACTGTGCAAATTAAATTTGTATGGTGTTCAGATGCACAACAAATTAACTGACCATGGAATATAAGGAGGGTATAAGGATTGTACAAACTTTCCGACCTTACTTGATGTGAAATGCGGCTACTTTCTCCAGTATGAAATTTATAGAACTAAACAACAGCAAATCTTGAAGGCCATCACCGATCTTACTTTCTTGCGTCTGCCTCTGCAACCTGACTTGTGATGGTCCTTAACACACACGGATTTTCTGAGACTAAGGCTCGCGGCGAGGAGCCGCGGCCCCAGCCTGCTTCCGTCCCTGCTCGCTGCCCCATCTTGTCTCCTCTGAGACTGAGGCTCGCGGCGAGGAGCCGCGGCCTCAGCCTGCTTCCGTCCCTGCTCACTGCCGAACTCTGTTCCTCTGAAACTTACTTGGACTGTTTGGAGGCCTGGGCGCACTATCGGCAATTTCAAGATCGGTCCCGTCCTTGCTGCTCTGCTGTTCGATCTGCCGACCACCCCCTTCGCCCCTCTTGCAGGCCCTTTTATCAACTTTTTGCTTGAATAATCAGGTCAGTTGCCAGATTGGCGCCTTGCTGCCGTGATTTTTTCTCCACTCGGTTTTAATTTTCGATTCCCTTTTGCTGTCCTGTCATTGGTTCTTCTCACCCGGCTGCAGCGGCCTGTGGATGCCTGCGGCGGCCGGAACTGCTGTCTACAGCGGCCCAGAGGCGGAGCTTGCTGCCGTGATCTAGGTCAGGATCCTGCGCAGAGGCTTCTGCCGAGCGCCGTACGTGGCCCGGGCCGCTGGCCGGCGCTCACGCTTAATGGTGCCATACAGCTGCTGTTATGGCGTCCTTTCATGTGCCGGGTGCCATAATAGCGACACCCTGGCGGTACACAGGTCGGAACGAGGGTATTTGTTGCCTGCGTGGGGGGCTTCAGCCGGCGTCTCCACTGTTGAAGTCTTTGGTGTGCACACGGCCGCCGTTCCTTCCATGTTAATTTAAAAAAAAATATACATAGCTTTTGCTTTTGGAATGTTTCTATTCTTCTGCTTATCTCTATACTTTCTTCTTTTTCCCTCTGTTTCTTTTGGACAATTTAAAATGCATCTCGCTACAACTACCTCCGTCGTAACCGGGCTAGTAAGCGTACTACCCCCGTCGTAACCGGGCTAGTACGCTTTGACTAGCCCGTAGTTTTCGGGCTGGTAAATTGTACCAGGTCCCTAGTAAAACTGGTGGTAATACCCCTAGTACGTTTTACTAGGGGTGGTTAGTAAAGGCCTCGTAATTTTTGACACTAGCCCAAAACTAACCACCCTTAGTAACTTGTTCTCTCAGTAACCGGGCTAGTAAGTTGTATTTTACTATAGCTGGATTTTGATTGCACTGCAAAGGCATTTTTTTCTCGATAAATTGTTAATTTTTCCCGCAAAAGGTGGGGGGGGGGGGGTCGACTATTACTATAGAAATGTCTGTGTAAATTTATTTTGAAATAAAATAATATTTACCCAGTGCTTAACGACCTTGAAGTTTCACCTCAGGTCAGTTTCACATCACCTCAGGGAGCCAGCGTCCGGGTCCCCTGGCCCCGCTGACCCCACCTAACCTGACCCCGCTGACACCAGCTGACCTGGCCCCGCTGACCCCCACCTATCCGCAGACTACACAGTACACATACAATATGACACACAATTGTGTGCCCGATCCTTGTATCGAAAATCTATCAGCGTGGCGAAACATGTAAATGAAAGTGCTCGTGGAAAATTATGCCCAGACCGGGTGATATCGGCTGGCCGCATATCACAGGGAGGTTACACGTAGTTAAATCCGAGACTGCGGGTGCCAAATGCCCATGGAGGATGATAGGTTGGCGCAGAGACAGGAGGGCGAGGGAGGAAGGATGAGAGGGAGGAGGAGGCCGGACGTGCCTCAGAAGTCACTCTAGGTTAGACGGGAAGATCTCCTCTAGAGATTCCCGGGCGCCCGCAGTCGGTATATAGGCAAGGACATCTGCGTAGCCCACCGTCGATGCTGGTCGATGTTAACTCAGAAAGTTGGTCCGGCGGAGCCCCAGGTTGTGGGCCCGGATGGAGGTCATAGTTCCGGCGGAGCCCCAGGCTGGATGGCCCGGACAGTAGGTATAGGGGCCTCTCCCGGACAGAGAGAATAAGACGGGCAGACAAGCGTAGTCGGTGCTTCATATAAGTCCTATGGATAAACTAGCTCCCTTTTAAAGTAGGAACCGGACGGATTACATTGAATACACATATTCTGGGCGGCCCACGCAGCAAGTCTGTCGTTCAGCGGAGCGCTACTATGAGTTCGTATTGATGAGGACATTTATCCTACCTGGGAGTCACTCATCCAGATGGCATCCGGCACTACTGGGAGGGAATTTTGGGGGTGCACAAATCACTATGGGGCGTATGAAAGCGGAATGTCTGTAGCTGAGAGAGTGGCAGTGAGGATGAAGAAGGATAATTATTAGGTTAAGACCCAGTAGGAGTGGTGCAAACTCAGTCAGGACAGCCGGACGGATCATTACTCGAAGGTAAGTAAAATTTAGCGACGCTGGGCGTAAGACAAAGTGGGCGATTTTGGCTTTAGAGGTGAGCAGGGGTCGAGAGGATGGGTAACTAGACGGATGACCTAACTTACGACCCGACTTACGATTATAAAGAGATATCTAATCACGAAAGTGGGCAATGGTCACCAGGGCGTCACAACCGACGCTAATCCTACCCCTTTCCCGTTGTACTGTCCTCACCCTCATGGGCGAGACACTGCCCTCCCGTCCTCGAGCAGTGAAATGGCATGTCGGTGAACCAGCCTATATGATGGACCAGGATGATCAGCCTCTCAAAATGTAAAAGCATCCACCACCATCAGATGTTTTGCACGCGGACGGGGATCTTGCTACGCTATTCTACATCTCTACATCTGTTTCTGCATCTCTCATCCCTTCTAGTGGACCCACCACGTCAAGCCACGTCAGGTTTCATGTCAGGTCACTACAGGGCACTGCAGGTCACTGCAGGTCACCGCAGGTCGAGCTCGCAACAGGCAAGAGGGAGCAGCATTTTCCATTACAGCCGGAGGAGATTCTCTTTTCCCAATTATATCTCTTCTTTCTTTTCCCTACCCTCCTTTACACCTATTCCTTCTACCTTCTTCTCCATTCCCCTCACCCTACAATGTATCCCTCCATTGCTATCCCACTCTTCAACGTACCCTTCCCTCCACACGCAAGAGTGGAGCGGAACCTGGCCCAGTTCCTTGTTCCCTATCATACCCTCCCACTCTCCCTACCCCTATGACCCCCCTGCCATTTCCCAACGCTACACACACACACACGTCCGCCTATACGGTCCATATTTCCATAGAGACAGCCACCGTAACCTAACGAGAAATGCCTTCCGAACAACGTAACGAAGACGTCATAACGAACATGAATACGATGCCACAGACGGCAGAGGCCCACTGTGGACGCTGTAACAGAAACACCACTTATGAAACGGGAGCAATAAAGCATACACTGGCCACACCTCTACATCTCCTCGATCAGTCTTCGAACCGGCCTGCGGACACGAGTCGAGCGACGAAGTATCACCGTCTCCGGACACGTCATCTCCTCGATCAGTCTTCGAACCGGCCTGCGGACACGAGTCGAGCGACGAAGTATCACCGTCTCCGGACACGTCATCTCCTCGATCAGTCTTCGAACCGGCCTGCGGACACGAGTCGAGCGACGAAGTATCACCGTCTCCGGACGCGTCTCATTCTCGCAGACCGCACGACGAGGTGGTATCGCGCTAGTGCCGAGTCTATGCCGCGAATCATCGCACGAATCAGCCGAGTGATTTGAGATTCTGGCACAGGGCAGAGCGCGTAGCGTCTGCGTAGGTGGCACCGGTTACGTTCCACCTCCCCGCCATCGTCGAAGCTTACGCGATAGCGCCGGTAGGGGCTAACCTGATTGATAACGCCACACCTGTCTCACCGTTTGGTCCTCACGTCCTGCACTCGCACACGCGTTCCCACGGGAAACTCGGGCAGGTCCCGTGCGTGCTGATCGTACCGCTGTTTGGCGTCCTGGCGGCGCGACTCACGACGGTCGTCATAGAGCACGGCTGAGCCTCGACTCGCGCCTCATCGTCTCTCCGATGCGGGAACTTGGACGGCGATTCGAAGCAGGACGGGTGAGTCGGCAGGTCGTCCCTCAGCGGCCGGCCGTAGATGATCTCGTTCGGCGACTTCCCGCTGGCTCCCGGTGTGTTTCGCTGCTCGATGACTCCCCTCGTCCACTCCTCCTCATCGAGGCGTCCCCTGTGTACATCCCAGCATCGCCTAAGAAGCTTCTTAGCTGATTTCACTGCTGATTCAGCGAGACCGTTAGATCTCGGATACTGAGGTGACGATGTGCGGTGAAGAATACCTCATTCCTTCACAAATTCTTTGAACTGGCGCGAGGAAAACAAAGTGGCTCCATCGGTTCGAATCATTACCGACCGACCTCTCTAAAGATCTTGAGCATAGCTTTAATCACACTTGTAGTATTAGCATGGGTACCCGTGCACTCGACAAACTTCTACCCTGAGTACCCGCCTACAACAATGAGGTACTTTCCTCCAGCGTGGTCCGCGAAATCCATGTCCAGGATCTGGAACGGGCGGTTGGCGGACTCGTGGTGCATCATTGTCTCTCTCGGCTGTGACGGCAGCTCACGCTGGGACCGGTTGCACCCTCTGGTAACGTTATCGATGTCCACGTCGATCTCAGGCCAGAAGACGACCTGGTGGGCGCGTTCCTTCGTCCCGCTCCTTGCCGAGGTGGCCGGCATGCAGTGACGTCAGCGTCGATTTGCGGAGAGATGCGGGCACTACGACGCGTTTTCCACACAAGACGAGTCCGCCGTCCACCGAAAGTCGATCGTGTACGGGCCAGTATTTCCGTACAGGCTCAGCGACGTCTGCTTTCGACTCCGGGAAGCCCGCTGATATGATGTCGAGAAGCAGTTGCAGCTCTGGATCCTCTGCGGTGGCGTTCTTCACGTCGTCTAATCGTAGGTCTGTGTGGCTCGCCTGAAGCTCGGAGACCACGACGTTCCGCAGAGTTTGAATGTTCGAGTCTTCTCCGCACTCGTCATCCACGGTGGCTGGCTGAGTCTGACTTCGGGAGAGCGCGTCAGCCGCCTTGTGCTGAGACCCCGGAACCCAGCTTGCGACGAATGTTCCGACTTCTCCCATCTTCATTTTTAGGCGCTGAAGCCTGGGATTTTCAATCTCGTCCAGGGTTTTGCTGTTGAGGGTCGGAATGAGCGGTTTGTGATCAGTGATGATCTGGAAGTTTGGCAGTCCGGAGAGGAAGAGACGGCATTTCTTCACAACCCACGTGACGGCTGTGGCTTCCAGCTCTATCGTGGCGTAGCGGGACTCCGCTGGCGATAGGAAGCGCGAGCCCGCCTGTACCATGCGCCAAGTGCCGTCCTCCTGCTGCTGGCGCAGAACGAAGCCGAGGCCCTTGAGCCGGCTGGCGTCTGTCGAAAGCGACGTCGGACGGCTCGGGTTGAAGTAGGCCATCGTCGGAACCGCGGTCAGTGTCGCTTTGGCCATCGTGAACGCGCGCGCGTGATGTTGTACCCATATGAACTCATTCTTGGAGCTGAGTAGTGGTCTGAGTGGCATGAGGAGCTCCGAAACGTCGTCGACGAAGGAGGCCACCTGGTTGACGAGTCCAATGAAGCTCCCGAGGTCAGAGATGGTCCCCGGCGTCGGGAACGACGAGATGGCCGATGTGAGCTGCGGGTCGGGCTTGTACCCCTCGTGGGATATGACGAATCCCGAGAACTTGACCTCTTGCTTGGCGAGCTGCAGCTTCTTCAGGTTAAGGTAGACCCCTTCTCCTCACAGCGTGTCATGAAGGCGCGGACATCGCGGATGTGGTCTTCCCTCGTGCGACTGTAGATGACGACATCGTCGACGATCTTCTTATAGCCGGCTTGCGGGTCGATGGCAGCGCCAGGTGGCGCTGCCATCGTGTCGGGACACAGCTGCTGGGTGGATGACTGCGGAGTAGCATCCGAAGGAACCGAAGGAGACGCTGATCTAGTAGACGGCAGCCCGTTGATTTGTCGCGGGTACCCACTCGGGATGGTCCGTAGCCATGTTTCGCAGCTTTCCAGGAGATGAGACCGCTGACGTCCTGTAGTATGTGGATGTCGTCTTCCACCGAAATCTGACCGAGTGTGAGGGTCACGGGCAGGACTCCCACTGACAGGATGGTCTCGCCATTAGCTGGCGCGCGGGTGCTGTTCGGGAGGCAGTATGTTCTCCGGATACTCCCCCAGCTCCTCCAGGAAGTCCAGTCCTCCGAAACAGATGTCGGCACCGGTGTCGGGCAGTGCCAGCACAGAGGCGGTGTCCTGCGCTGTGACGTCCAGGTGGACACGGGGGACGCCCTCCACTGACGCGGCTGCGATGATGGCAGACGTGCTCTGCCTGCGGACGTATCCATCCCGGCTGCGGTCTCCGCTGTCGTCAGACGAACGGAACCGGACGCGCTGGTCCCGCTGTCGCTGGTGTGCACGAGGTCACTGTGGAGAGTATCCAGGTGACGGTGACCGGAAGCGCTCTCTCGGTGGCGGGGGCGACCTCTGCTGCGACTGGTGCCCATCGGTCCAGCAGATGCTCCATTCCGGCGGCGAGCTCCCTCCGCGCGACGGCAGAGGCCGCGAGTCGCGCGGCGACTCCGGCCGCCGTTCCCGAGGGTCCACGTGCTCCGGGCGGCGCGACGCGTCGGGGCGCCGCGCGGCAGCGTAGGAGCACATGGCTGAGAAGTGGTGAAGCTGCTGGCAGTTACGGCAGCGCTGGCCACGAGCGGGGCACGGTTGCTCCGCGGCATGACGGCGCCTGCTGCACGCAGCGCACCAGCTGCGGTCGCGGCCCCGCTCACGGGTGGCGTGGCTCCGTTCGCGGCTGCACACCCGGTATGCGGACGCCTGCGCGTGTCCGCCGGCCCGCAGCTTAGCGGCGTCCCGGGTAGCCGTCTCCTCAGCCCTGCAAACAGTGATGGCATGCGACAGAGACAGGTTCGGCACAGCGCAGAGACGTTTGACGGTCTCTGCGGATCTCAGACCCATCACGATCCTACCCCTTATCAGTGAATCATTGCATGTGCCACAGAAATTGCAACCGCGAGATAATTCACGAAGGGAAGTGAGAAACTCATCAAAGATCTCCCCTTCAGCCTGAACCCTCTCATTGAATCTTTTCCGTTTGATGACTTCGTTTACTTGCCCGATCGCGAAGTGTTCGATTGCGGTTAGGACGGCGGCTAGATCGCGTTGCTGTGCATCAGTGAGGTCCAGATTCCTTATGACACGCCGGCTCTCAGGCGTCATATAGTTCTTGAGCGCCGTTAGTTGAATGTTAGATGGCGCCTCGCTAAGGCCCGTGAGCAGCACATAATCTTCCCAGCTCTCCTTCCACACATGGAACGACTCACCCCTGTCTGTCGTTAAGTCCAAATTGTCTGGTGCTCGGATGCGGCCCGCCCACGGCGCCGGAGCACTTTGCGGCACAACAGCTGCAGGATTTACACCGCCTTGCGCCATGTTTCCCTGTCTAAGTTCACTTGCAAAATGCGTTTTATCGCTGCGCAGAATCGCACGCAGACTGCGCCATGTAACGATACGTTCACGTGACCTGCTTTATTAAGCCTCAGCACAACAGTTCCCGCGCCCGGCGCGACCGCGACCCCCCGCGTCCCAGCGGTACAGGCGACCCCGCACCCTGTCAGTGGCCCAGCGCCGCAGGGCCGGACATTAGAGGTGCAGCGCACTACCACAGCATTGAAATTAAGTATGGTAGCAGTTAAAACAACCACAATGATCTAATAAAAAAGATATTCGAGTTTGATTTTACGTACATCAAGTTTCATGATATTCACATTCACATTCAAATGACACATTCACCAGAACGCACCAAATTCAATAAAACTATGCAAACAAATAGATAAAAACATGCTCTTTCAGAATATTTAGGTCACTATTCATGAAACTTAAAGGTTATCGAGTAAGAGCCCCTAAAACCTGAAAAATTACCCCCTCTCCCATGTTAACCTGCAGTCATTCAGGAGCCAATAAGTCAAAAAGAAACGCACAAATTAGCCCGAAACTTTGCATCCTCATAAAGAATGGTTGTCCGCAGATTTCCAGAAACTGACAATACGTGACACTCAAAAATACACCCCTCAGAGGCCGTCAAGTTTTCCACTTAATTTCAATCATTCACATTCACCAAATTGGTGGAACACGCCAATTTAAACGAAACTTATGGACATTGTACAACACCACGCGGTACATCTGAAAATCATAGTGCCTATTCATGACATTTCCAAATCTGACCTCCAGAGCCCCTCAAAGCTAAAAAATGACCCCCTCTCCCATGTTAACATGCAGTCATTCAGAAGACAATAAGTGAAAACAAACGCACATATTAGCTAGCGACTTTGCATCCTCATACAGAAAGGTTGTCCGCAGATTTCCAGAAAGTCTCAATACGTGACACTAAAAAATACAGCCCACAAAGGCCGTCAAGTTTTCCACTTATTTTCAATCATTCACATTCAGCAAATTGGGGAACAAGCCGATTTAAACGAAACTTACGGACATTGTACAACACCACGCGGTGCGTTTGAAAATCATAGTGCCTATTCATGACATTTCCAAATTTGACTTCCAGAGCCCCTCAAACCTGAAAAATGACCCCCTCTCCCATGTTAACATGCCGTCATTCAAAAGACAATAAGTGAAAAAGAAACGCACAAATTAGCTAGAGACTTTGCATCCTCATACACAAAGGTAGTCCGCAGATTTCCAGAAAGTGTCAATACGTGAGACTCAAACGTATTTTTCCCAGAGACTGTCAGACATTAAACATCCTTTCATTATCGATATGCAAAACTACACAACTTCATTACATTATCGATATGGAAAAATACACATTCACATTCGCCGAATTGGTGGAACACACCGATTTAAACAAAACTTACGGACATTGTACAACACCACGCGGTGCATCTGAAAATCATAGTGCCTATTCATGACATTTCCAAATTTGACCTCAAGAGCCCCTCAAACCTAAAAAATGACCCCCTCTCCCATGTTAACATGCCGTCATTCAGAAGACAATAAGTGAAAAAGAAACGCACAAATTAGCTAGAGACTTTGCATCCTCATACAGAAAGGTGGTCCGCATATTTCCAGAAAGTGTCAATACGTGACACTCAAACGTATTTTCCCCAGAGGCTGTCAGACGTTGAACTTCCTTTCATTATCGATATGCAAAACTACACAACTTCATTTCATTATCGATATGAAAAACTACACATTCACATTCGCCGAATTGGTGGAACACGCCGATTTAAACAAACCTTACAGACATTGTACAACACCACGTGGTGCATCTGAAAATCATAGTGCCTATTCATGCCATTTCCGAATTTGATCTCCAGAGTCCCTCAAAGCTAAAAAATACCCCCTATCCCATGTTAACATGCAGTCATACAGAAGACAATGAGTGAAAAAGAAACGCACAAATTAGCTAAAGACTTTGCATCCTCATACATAAAGGGTGTCCGCAGATTTCCAGAAAGTGTCAATACGTGACACTCAAACGTATTTTCCCCAGAGGCTGTCAGACAGTCAACGTCCTTTCATTACCGATATGCAAAATAACAAAACTTCATTTCATTATCGATATGAAAAACTACACATTCACATTCGCCGAATTGGTGCAACACGCCGATTTAAACGAAACTTACGCACATTGTACAACACCATGCGGTACATCTGAAAATCATAGTGCCTATTCATGACATTTCCAAATTTGACCTCCAGAGCCCCTCAAACCTAAAAAATGACCCCCTCTCCTATATTAACATGCAGTCATTCAGAAGACAATAAGTGAAAAAGAAACGCACATATTACCTAGCCACTTTCCATCCTCATACAGAAAGGTTGTCCGCAGATTTCCAGAAGGTGTCAATACGTGACACTCAAACATATTTTCCCCAGAGGCTGTCAGACAGTCAACGTCCTTTCATTATCGATATGCAAAACAACAAAACTTCATTTCATTATCGATATGAAAAACTACACGCGTCGGACATTGCGCAGCACGACATACCTGGTTCACCACATGACCTTAAATTACCTTGACCAGAGGTCAAATTTTGTTTCGTTTTTGTAAGTTTCGTTTAAATCGGCGTGTTCCACCAATTTGGTGAATGTGAATGATTGAAAATAAGTGGAAAGCTTGACGGCCTCTGAGGGCTGTATTTTTTAGTGTCACGTATTGACACTTTCTGGAAATCTGCGGACAACCTTTCTGTATGAGGATGCAAAGTCGCTAGCTAATATGCGTGTTTCTTTTTCACTTATTATCTTCTGAATGACTGCATATTAACATGAGAGAGGGAGTCATTTTATATATTTGAGGGGCTCTGGAGGTCAAATTTGGAAATGTCATGAATAGGCACTATGATTTTCAGATCCACCGCGTGGTGTTGTACAATGTCCGTAAGTTTCGTTTAAATCGGCGTGTTCCACCAATTTACTGAATGTGAATGATTTAAAATAAGTGGAAAACTTGACGGCCTCTGAGGGCTGTATTTGTTAGTGTCACGTATTGACACTTTCTGAAAATCTGCGGACAATCAAACGTGTTTAAAGAAATGCACATATTACTTAGCAAATTTGCATCCTCATACAGAAAGATTGTCCGCAGATTTTCAGAAAGTGTCAATACGTGACACTCAAAAATACAGCCCTCAGAGGCCGTCAAGTTTTCCACTTAATTTAAATCATTCACATTCAGTTAATTGGTGGAACACGCCGATTTAAACGAAACTTACGGACATTGTACAACACCACGCGGTGGATCTGAAAATCATAGTGCCTATTCATGACATTTCCAAATTTGACCTCCAGAGCCCCTCAAATATATAAAATGACCCCCTCTCTCATGTTAATATGCAGTCATTCAGAAGACAATAAGTGAAAAAAACACGCATATTAGCTAGCGACTTTGCATCCTCATACAGAAAGGTTGTCCGCAGATTTCCAGAAAGTGTCAATACGTGACACTCAAAAATACAGCCCTCAGAGGCCGTCAAGCTTTCCACTTATTTTCAATCATTCACATTCACCAAATTGGTGGAACATGCCGATTTAAACGAAACTTACAAAAACGAAACAAAATTTGACCTCGGGTCAAGGTAATTTAAGGTCATGTGGTGAACCAGGTATGTCGTGCTGCGCAATGTCCGACGCGTCTCGACGAGACATACACAGTGGTGTCGGTCTCACGTTCTTATCTTCATTTTATTCCGGCGCCTGGAGGCGAGCGTGACTGGGCTGGACGCGCGGCCGGCACGCCGCGCCCGTGCTCGGGCGGCGTAGCATTGTTTTCCATGCTGTTAAAAATAAAACAAACGGAAAATAGATGACATTGCAGATATTGCTTAGCATGCGGTTGGAGAACGGATATAGGCCGGAGTCTGAGTTGGAGTTGGAGTCGGAGTCGGAGTCGGAGTTGGAGTTGCTAAAATTATGTCGACTCCGCAGCCCTGCTTATAGGTACTTTCATTTTAGCCGAATCGTGCTTCTCAGAGGTTGGTTATTTGGTAGACTGGTGCATCGGCACTCACAAAAACAATTTCTAGTGTTGTCTGGAGTGGGGCAATTGCCGCAGGCAAGAGCTCCGACACTTACCGAAAGTTGGGGGGGGGGGGCGGAGCCCGGAGGCATTCTGAAGTCCAAAAATGTTTGGGAGGATGTGGCGGAGCCCCTGGCCGCAGGTGCATCTGGTCCGCTCGTCGGTGCTCCCCCTGCCATTGAAGGAGCCAGGCACATCCTCTCGATCGCCTCTGTTTGTTGGGAGTTTGAATGAGCTGACCGTCAGGTTTTGCCACGACCCAACGGCACTGGGGGTTGATTTTTTCACTTAATGTCTTCTGAATGACTGCATGTTAACATGGGAGAGGGGGTCATTTTTTAGGTTTGAGGGGCTCTGGAGGTCAAATTTGGAAATGTCATGAATAGGCACTGTGATTTTCAGATGCACCGCGTGGTGTTGTACAATGTCCGTAAGTTTCGTTTAAATCGGCGTGTTCCACCAATTCGGCGAATATGAATGTGTATTTTCCATATCGATAATGAAATGAAGTTGTGTAGTTTTGCATATCGATAATGAAACGACGTTGAATGTCTCACAGTCTCTGGGGAAAATATGTTTGAGTGTCACGTATTGACACTTTCTGGATATATGCGGACAACCTTTCTGTGTGAGGATGCACAGTCGCTACCTAATATGTGCGTTTCTTTTTTACTTATTGTCTTCTGAATGACTGCATGTTAACATGGGAGATGGGGTCATTTTTTTGCAAAGCCACCCCACCCCTGAGTTGTGGAAAGGCGGCGGCTGAGAGGTTCCTAACCACGCACCAAATTAGAACACTATCGGCTCAGTCGTTCCTGAGATACAAAATAGGGGTGTGCACGTGCGCACGTGCAGAGGCACCCACCCCTGACTTGTGGGGAAACTGGTGGATGAGAGGTCCCTAACTACACACCAAATTTGAACACAAACGGCTCAGCCGTTCCTGAGATATAGAATAGGGGTGTACACGTGAGCACGTGCAGTCACCCCACCCCTGAGTTGTGTTAATGTGGCGGCTAAGGAGTACCTAACCACACACGAAATGTTCACGTAATCTGCCCAGCCGTTGCGGAGTTATTGCGAGAAAATACTTTTCAACGCCCCTCACGCGGCACGCGCCACGCGCAGTGGTAGTCACGCACATGAGTCGGCACTGGTCTCAAACAGGGTAGGTTAGATGGGGCTGCTCAGGAAAGAAGTCCGCTTGTCAATCGGACGTGCGGTTGCAGAGATATGAGCTTCTCAAAAGCGTCGCCACGGGTCGGGTCGGGTCGGGTCGGGCCGGGCCGGGCCGCTCATAATCAGATTTTCCCCATACACCACGGAATATTACAATATAGTAACGTAGACTGTGTCTGCTAATGTACTATTGTGGGTGCCCATTTGAACTTTGTGGGTGACCTGGCACTCAGACAGGAAATCACACCCCTGGGCGGCTATAAATAGTCCTCCAGCGGCTCGTGGGTTAACTCCGGCTGTACTTTTCCTAACATGGTATGTTTAAGAAAACGCGAACTTAAAATTAATATTGCAAACGATTGAGGACCAAGTTTTCTAAACAGTTTGGACTGCTGAAACAGATTGGCACTGGCTCTATCACCCGCTATCTCTTATCAAATGTTGAGACAGGTGGGAATGTTTAATGCTAATCGGCATCTGTAAAATTAAACGTAACAATGGGATATACAATCCGCTAACGACACTTAATTTTCGGCAAACGTGTATCAGTTAGACATATTTCAATAAAATAGAATATCATTTGTGCATTTTCAAACGGTGTAAACTGATATCGGCAGGACATTCAACATCGGGAGTGTGCAACAAGTGTGCAACAAAGTGAGTGTGCAACAAACAGTCAAAACTCCGAAGCAGCGTTGTGTTACGGTAGAGACATGGCGGTCCCAGCATAACGAGCGGTCAAAGGTGAGACATGGTTTTTGACTTCTGAGATGGGGATTAAATCCTGATCGCGGAATTTTACTTTGATGTCATGTACAGTGCGCAGATTTTGAGAGCTGCCCAGAAGCATCAGTCGGGTCTTGGCGGCATTTATTTCAGTCCATTTGCTTGCAACCAGTTATCGAGAGAGGCTAAGGCACCCTCCATGCGAGTGATGACTTTGTGAATATCAGATTTTTTGCCGCTGACCAAAATTTGGGTGTCGTCAGCATATTAGACAACCACTGCGTCCTCGGCAAACAGACTGAGATTGTTTGCGAAGACGCAGTAGAGGAGAGGGCCTAGAGATGAGCCTTGAAACACACCGATGCTGTTGGGCAGCGGGAGGGAAGTTTTGACCACCCAGACCGTTAGTGAGGCTGACACTCTGGGTGTGGTTGCGCAAATAGGCAGAGAACCAAGACGTGTCAATTCCGTGAATTTATAATTTTGAAAGGAGTTTTGAATGATCTATCACAGTGAGTGCTCGTGGCGCTGGCACGCCGGCGCGGTGATGCCCCTGGTACACCGGCGCGGTGGTGCCGCTGGTGCACCGGCGAGGTGGTGCGCTTGCTTTACCGGCGCGGTGGTACCCCTGGTGCCCCTTCACGGCCCAAGGGGGGGGGGGTCATGAACCCCGTGACCCCCCCCCCCCCCCCTCCCACCTGGATCCGCCACTGGACACTGGTGCAGACTGGGTGGCCAACATGGGTATGCCACGACGCAATATTTCTCATTGTAGATTACAAATGATTCCCTGTGCCTGTTTAAATAGACAAGTAATTTGTATTGCGTATTCGATTAATTAACTAATGCCAACGAATTAAGTTAATTGGTAGCTTAAGTGGTGCCAATATTTGTACTCTAATTACGTAGATATAATAGGTAGGTACGTATTACTTTTACTTGACAAACTGTGATACATCGTAATATATCATTGACTTCATTACTAATTTCCAATAGTTCATTCTCCGCCCCTCCTCCTCCTCCTCTCCCCCTCCCCTCCTCACTCCTTCAACAGGCCAAAGCATGGCCGCCTCCTCACACAGATGCAAACCTGGCGGCCAGCACGGTACTTATAATACTAGGTAGCGCCGAGTGCCGGCCTTCAACACAGGCCTATGTGTATCACTTTTTTCAGCTGGTATTTGCAAGCTAAACAAATAAGTAAATTATGGATATCAAAGCAACAACGCCGTAGCACCGGCTCTGGTGCAGCCACTGCTGACCCAGCTCAACAGCGGTGTGGTGGCGCCGGAGAACCTGGCTGAGCGGCAGCTGGCGGTGGTGGCGGCCGACGTGACCGGGCTGGAGGCGGCGCGCACCGCCCTGCCACTGCTGCTGGTGCGGCTAGTGCGCGTCAGCCGTGAGGAGGCTGCCGCCACGGAGCGCATGCTGGCCACGGTGACTGACATCGTGGAGCGGACGGCGGCAGCGCCGGCGGTCTCCGAGTACCTGCAGACCGAGCTGAGACTCGGATAAGGTGCTGTAGCTGCTCTGCGGGACGGCCCGCGAGGTGGCGTTCGACCCGCAGCGGCCGATGACGCGTCGCTGAGCGCGGCCGTGCTGCATGTGCTGGGCCGAGCTGCCGCTGACTCGCCGACCGCGCTCGAGCCGTTTGTGGAGACGCTGGCGCCTCGCCTGCTGCGCGCCGGTCGCGAGGCGCCTCAGCTGGCCCGGCTGAAGGCCCATCTGCTGCTGCCGCTGCGGCCTCAGGTGCTCAGCGAGCTGACCCAGTGTGTGGATGACAAGAAGCGAATGGTGCGCCGCCAGGCGGTGGAGGCCAGGAACGTGTTTTTTGTTGGGCAGGTGGCCTGAAGTGATCGAGATCAGGGAATGGAGCTGTGAGGGAGTCGTGACCGTTGAGTTACTCAGTAGGCGCATGCTGAATGAGCCATATTTTATCAGTTGTGACTTGTGATAGCTTGTTTTGAATATTTGCTTGTAACGTTACTAAGCGGGCTGCCAGCAGAGGCGTAAATGTTATGGTTCCATGTTTATACCTCTTCTTGAAACGTCTCAGAAATATATGACATAGCCAGAGAAACACTTTCAGAAGCAATGGACGGTAACCTTGAGTGACTGAGTCTTGACGAGGATATAGTTATGTCGGACACTGCCTTCATCGGAGGCCTGTTTACGACCACCTGCGGCTCGACGGTTTTCAGCAGGCTCTAGCCCCGCCCATTTCCTCATGTGTCATCACAAGCAGGCGTCTCTTGAACAGACGGACATTTCATCCTGCGGTTGCTCCGTGCCAACCGCCGTAACAGCAAGCAACCGCAGCCGTGTGACGTCATACCGTTCGCCCCATCCCCACTTTTAGTTACCCCACCGGCTGCCGACCACTGCTGACCGCCGAACCGCAGCCAACCGCAGGGTCCGTGAACAGGACTCCGAACTCCACTTCTCTGGTTCAGCTTTACTACATATTGTTATGCTCATAACGCCAGATAAAAAAAAAACGGAAAACCTAAATGATCTGTGATTTTGCAATCTCGTTCTGCGTCCAGTTCAATTAACTTCATTATCAATATTAGAATACTTTATCCTCAAATTATTCAACAAATTAATTAAAAGCAAAAATTGTTTCGGGTATATTCGGGCACTGCCCTTTATCGACCGAATCCCGATCCCGAAATAACTGCATTATCATTTATCACAACATTGACGAATGTGACTCTCGAATCCCGACAGACAGTATTGTCCGCCATAAATTGGATTTCAATGAGTGTCGCCTGTGAAATAGGTATAATGTTCATCTTCAATGGTTCGTTCCGTGATACCCTCCTTCCCGTTCTCCCCTCCAGCCCCAGCCCCCCCCCCCCCCCCCCCCCCAGCTCTCGCCCTCCCTCCCTTACCAGTGCCCGGTCAGAGCGCGGCAGCACGTGCCGCTGCCCCGGCTGCTTTCGTAGAAACAGTAGCTATACCGATGCGCTCTTGCCAACACATGATAGGAATATACGGCAACAGTGAAATTATCTTAATTCAATGCATTATTCATGGAAAGCAAACCACAGAAACTTTTGCGGGAAAGCAGCACCATTTTAAGCAGAAAATTGTATTGGTTGTATCGGCTAATGCGAGATTGAAGCATGTGCTTACATAAAATATTATTCAGGCGCAATCCTAATCATGGATGTTTTTCTGGACGTGGCGATGGGTGGAAGGACTTCCAGTGCAGCAGTAATAGTCTATTCAGACGGACTGAATTCAAATACAGGCTACGGTGATGGCACTAGCGGATCCAGGGGGGGGGGGGCAAAGTGGTCATAGCCCCCCCCCCCCTCTAAGTGCCTGAAAGCGGCGCAAGATTGACACATTTCCTGATATATAAGAAAATCTAAGCAACTTTCACTAAGGAAAGTGTTTTAAATCAGCTATCAATGCATAAGCAAACGAAATCATATGACTTTTCAGAATTGTGAGACTTTTTGGAATTTGCCCCCCCCCCCCCCACCCCCCACCCCACCCCAACCACCTGTGCTCCCCAAACCAACGTTCTGGATCCGCCAATGGGTGATGGCATATACGGAGACAGCATGGATGGCCGTCATAATGAGGAGTATTTAAACGAATGCATTTAATCGAATTCTAAGAAAGTAGCAGTCGCAAAGTTAGTCACATCATTACTATATTACTTACTATAACTATATACAATCACATAAATATATATAATATATAATTATATATAATCGACATTCAACAGTGGTATTCAGGTCGTCGAATACTGCCACTTGGTGGTCTGTGTGGCCACTAAACTTGCAGCTCTACTGCGGCGACGAGCTAAAATCCGAAAAATAGTTTAACCGTCCAGCAGCCAGCTGAACGGGATTTTCGCATGACGTCACAATTCGGCGCCCCGCTGGCGGCCAGCACTGCTCGAAAATGGCCCTTAAGATCAAAAGGCCGCCGACGCGGCGCCGCACGCGCAATCTAACCCCTGACCTCTTCAGCTGCAGTTATCGGTGAGTTTTCTGCTTGAAGACGTTTGACGATGGCGGGAAAATACTTGCCCCCTGATTGGTCATTGGCTGCTAACTCTAGAAGTTTATATTATCTGTACCATTTTTTGCACCACAATTAAAGACAAATATACTTTGATTCTAATTTAGGTAAGTGCATACAATTTATTATTATTAACCGATAAACTACTTTGCCCGAAAACCGCGTATTCAGTAATTATGTAAGCGTTTGTTACCACCCCTGGCGGCGGCCTGAAGCCGCTCTGTCCGCTGCGGTGCTCGCCGCCGCCGCAGGTACCGGAGGGACGCGCTGGAGGAGGGGGCGGCCGCGCTGTCCGCGGTTACGGAGAGTGGCGATATCGCTGTGCAGTGTGCTGGCTTGGTGTTTCGGACTTCACGGTGGTGCTGACGGAAGCAAGCTCAGAGGAATTCTGAGAGGGACTCTTGGCGTTTTTTTTGGAAGAGACGTTGTGGCCAAGTTGCGGTGTGTTGTCGCCTCTTGCGGAAGATAAGCACGACGAAATCTGCAAGGCGGCACTTCGGATGCTGCACCGAGGAGCCTGCACGACGGATCGATAAATCGGTCAGTCCGTTCCGGATATGTATCCAGAACGGTATATTGTTTATATTCAGTAAGCATTGCACTGATACGGTCTCAGTTTGTTTTTGTTACGGTGTTAGCTCTGCGGTAGCGGCCATTTCGAGTGTTTGTCGCGGGCCGCCCTCGGCGAGCTCCCGTGTAATGAAAGGGCGGATCCAGAACAGGCCTACAGAAGTATGTTTAGGTTGCAAATTCCAGAAATTCCCGATTACAAAATATTATCTTTATTTATCTTGAAGTTAATATCTAATCTTAATCATCTTAATAATGCTTTCTTATTATTAATTCATCTTAATCTTAATATTAATCCTAATAATTAGCTTAATTTAGCTTAATATTAATAATTGTATTTTAATTAATTAGCTTAAAGTCTTATATTCGAAAACTCAATGGAATTCGCTTTCTCGTGAATTAATTCATTTCAAACAAGCTTTAATTTGTAAAAGCTGCTCAGAATTCCATAAACTCAGGATATGTGTCAATATTCGGCCGATGTGTCATTTTGTGTGATGAATTTGGTGCGCCCTGGATCCGCCCTCTCCCCCCCCCCCCCGTCAGAATGCTCAGGCGAGGGCAGACCAAGTACAGAGCTTCACTGTTGGCCGGGGGTGTGGTTTTCTATCTTTTTGTGGGTGCCAAATAATGAGGCCAAATAATGAGGCTACTGGAGACCAAATTGAAATCATCAATCGTTTGGCGTTCCAATTGATAATCATGGTTTAAAGTGCATACATATTAAATGATGTTTGAAGCTCAGGATTTTGCGAATCGTCATTGATATCACTGCTTTAAATTTCAAACAGTTAGTTTTTATCCCTAACATCAGTTTAATATTGTATTTATTATGCTATTCTGCTCACAGTATGGCACACCATTAATCTTTTCACTGCATTGGCATCAGCTTTCTAGAAGCAAGGCACTTTGCTAATATATATTTGTTTTATTTGATAAGTGTATTTGATTTGTTTTTATTTAAACTGTTCAATATACATGGATTTAATTCAACGTAATGCCCCCATCGGGGAGCCGATTTCTGCTGCATAATTGAGCTTTGCACTTGAAACAACAGTCAACACAGCTGCCAATAAATTGCATTGGAATTATGTGTCCAGAAATTTGTCGAGATAAATGAGGTTTTATGTGGAACTGAAGTTTTTACTTTCATAATAATAATAGGTTCTTGCTTTTTATTGTTTGTGATTGATTTATTGCGATAATATGCTGACATACCAGAATGTTCCGTTGAGGTTTCATAATAACAAATTATAAAACATCGCACCATTTAAATGCTTTTCAGCAGTTAGAGAAAAGTTGTGTTTTGTTAATACGTTGTTGCAGTAATTGTAGTTTAAAATCGTAATTATGTGTTTTGCGTTTGAAATAACGTGAATTTCGAATGATCCCTACTAATTTTATTTGTAGAAAAGCCCACTTAGTATTTTGAAACTCATCTTCAGCAAATGTATCGCTGCATGGAAAATATCTTTGATGCGCCTCAAACTTTAAGCTTACTGCATACTCTTACTAATGTCAGCGCTTAGGATCGATAATAAATTCAACGGAATTGATTTATTTGCTGTCGCCTTAAAGGGAAATAATGACTTGTTTTTGTTAGCAACAATTTCTTTGGCTACCGTTATGGTATTAAAATGATGTGATCTAAATTTAAGAATAAAATACAATTATTCCCTAATTCAAAGTTTGAAGCTTGGAAAAATTAAAAGCAAGTACATATACTTTTAGAGGCAAATTATGACATTTTCCCACAAAAATAGAGTTAGCACTTGAAATCGACAGACGAGGCCAAAATATGATGTAAATTCATCGCATTTTGCATATAGAAATTCCTTCTGAAAGATATTTCAAGTTAACCTTGATAAGTGTTGCACACTTTTAACGACCGGTTACCAAGTACTTTTCCGGTTACCAAGTACTAATTTAGACCAAGTACTTTTCGGTTTTCATCAAACTTCGGGCTTTTCCCGTATTGCTTTTTTACGCAATGGTGTAGAAAATATACTTTGCGTTCTGCTTGTTGTGATTATATACCCGCCCATCCTTTACAATTAACAACCATTGAACAAACTGGCAATTAAATCGGAAGCTCATGGATGCACGTCGACGGCGACCTATTTAGTGTCGGCGATTTGTTTCGAAGTGCCCATTCAACAACGTTGAACAGATTGATACAAAAGCGCCAGATATGTCACATTCCAATAGTGGATGGAAAATACAGATCATTCATTTTCCCAAACTTCCAACTTTGAATTAGGGAATAATTTGATTTAATTCTTAAATTTAGATCGCATCATTTTAATACCATAACGGTAACCAAAGAAATTGTTGCTAACAAAATAAAAAGGTAATTATTTCCATTTAAGGAGTTCATGATCGGTATTTTCCCTCCACTATTGGGAATCGACACATCTGGCGCTTTTGTATCAATCTGTTCAACGTTGTAGAATGGTCACTTCTAAACAAATCGCCGGCACTAAATAGGTCGCCGTCGATGTGCATCGATGATCTTCCGATTTAATTGCCAGTTTTTGTATTGTTTTGTTGTTGTTGAAAAAATGATTCTTTTTTCATGATAATATAAAGCATAGTGTTATATACAGCCAGAGACAAAACTATACAAAACTCCTAATGTCGAAAATAAATGAAGCAATTTTCAAAAATTGGGGGTCGCAACCACTAACTATGCCGCCGTTATATGCATCAGTTAACTGCTAATTTGGTTACCTTTTTATTCGATGGCTGTTAATTGTAGAGGATCGTCAGGCATATAATCACAACAAGCAGCACGCAAAGTATGTTTTCCACTCCATTGCTTAAAAAAGCAATACGGGAAAAGCCCGCAGTTTGATGAGGACCAAAAGTACATACTTGCAAGTACCGGTCGTTCGAAGTGTGGAAGGCTCATCAACTTTAACTTGAAATATCTTTCGGTAGGAAAGTTTTTATGCAAAATGTGATGAATTTACAGTGTATTTTGGTCTCCTCTGTCAATTTAAAGTAATAACTCCATTTTTGTGGAAACATCATTATTTCCCTTTAACATCAGCGACAAAATAGTCTTCGTAAATATCGTTCTAATCTTTCGCCTTCGTTTCACTGAAACAATTATCTGCCGTAATATGCGAACATTTTTGTGTAGCATTGTGCTGGTTAATTTACAGCAAAAACTAAACGTAGGAACAATTCAGTGGCAATATTTTGCTCCAGCTGTTTGACTCAAATGAGGCGGGGATAACATGACTTTTGTTTTGGGCCCCAACAATCATTGTCATAAAACCACACCCCTGCCTTGAGGCCCGGTGATAGGACGGGAGCGTGGCAGCCGCCAGTTCGATTGTTGAACATGTATGGAGGATGGACACTTCGGTCGTGCCGGCATCGGTCGGCTTCGGTCGGCATCGGTCGTGGGTGCGCGCATCGGGCGGTCGCGGTCGCAGTCAAGCAGCTCCCATGCATTTCCAATGGGCAGTTTTGTTTCTTACTGTCCTGTCGGGAGAGTTTTCAGCGACCGGTTTTGCCGCATTAAAGGGAAATAATGCCCTTTTGATTTATTTTTCTGTATTGTCTTGTGCCACTTGTATGGCGGATAATTGATGAAAACTGAGTGTAGATATAAAATAACTTTTTATCTATAATTTGAACATATGATATTGGGAAATTAAATAAATGTTTGCACGGCAATGACTTAGAATATTGAAGCTTGTCGATTCTGGCGCTTTTGTACCTTTCGTTTTTCGCGTTGTTGGTCAGCGGTGACGCTAAATAATAAATTGCGTACACTAAATACCAAATATATTTTGGATAAAACTAAACGTTCGATTTATATTCGTGTCGATTCGTTTCGTTTATTGGATGTTTATTTAAATGTTTATTGTTAATATGAACCGTGACGTTCATGCTTGCAATAATTGAGGCATTTGCAACACATTGTTTGTCTTTAACCTGAGAAAATAGCCCCAGCTCGAACACCTTAATCTACAATTTTAGAGTGGACCAGCAGTGCTTGCCGAGTACCGCAGCTTAGAAGTGTGGAGTGCTTGTAACTTTTCAATTGAAATAACTTCGGTTAGAGACATTTATATCCTTAGTGTGAATGGATTTACATATATAGTGAGTGACATTACATTACTTGTTCCAATTTCAAGTGATAACTCCATTAACTCCATTTTTGTATAAAAAGGGCATTATTTCGCTTTAACTTTACGCGACGGTTTGGCGCAAACAATTGGAAATCGATTGAACTTTTACCGAACGTATAGCTGTAAGTGTTGAATTTGAGTTGTATCAAGCGTTAAAGTTGACTCAAGACCGAAGATGCAGTGACCACGGATCGTGTACACGCGTCTCGTGAGTCGAACTGATGCCGTTTTCTTTCGTTCTGTTCCAAAAGGGTGAGGATTTTCGTAATGCAAACCAAAGTTGTTATTTTTAATTGCCTAGTGTTGGCCAGTAGCCTGCAGAAGGCTCGTGCAAATACGATTGCCTTTAAGGTTTCTGTCTTACCTATGCGGACAGTAATTGTAATTTCCAGCTAAAAGATAACAGCACCCTTTCGTGTTAGCACGCGCCGGTGGGCGTGGTCTTAGTCGGTGAGCGTGGTCTTAGTCAAACAGCTCTCATTGCATTTCCACTGGCCCAGTTTCGTTTCCCCCTGGTCCGGTCAGGATATTTTTCCACCGCCTGGCTTTGGCAACTTGAGCTTTACGCGATCGTTTGGCGCAAACAATACAAAGCTTGTCTAAACTTGACCTGAACCACGTATTTGGAAGTGTTTAGGGTAATCTGTGTTGAATCAAGCGTTAAAGTTTCAAGGGTTGACTCAGATTCAAGAAAAAAGACTGAAGAACATGTGTCTGGTGAATCGAATTGATAAACGTTTTTGTTTCTTCGGTGCCCGAAGCGGCGAGGATTCTCGTTATGCATAATAGTTGTTATTTTTAATTCCCTGGTGTTGGCCAGTAGCCTGGGAAGAGATCATGCAAATCAGATTGTCTTTAAAGGTGTTCCTTTAAAGGTTGTTCCTCTTACCTATGCGGATAATAATTTTGAATTTTGGCTATGAAATAACAGTGTCCTTTTTACTTGCACGCACCAATTGGGCGTGATCGTGCAAAGCAGCTCCAGTATTACATTGCCAGTGGACAATTTTAGTTTTCTCCGGAGCGGTCGCGATATATTCTAGCGGCCGGTAATTTGCCGCCCTAACTTTGGGCGGCGTTTGGACGCGAACAATTGGAAAGCGACTCATGTTAAACTGAACTGCATATTTATATTTGTTGAATTTGTGTTAAATCAAGCGTTGAAGTGTGAAGAGTTGAATGAAGACTGCAGGTCGGGTGATAACGGATCGAGAACATATTTCCGGTGAGTAATGATGATTGTTTTTGTTGTATTCCAATGGCGATGATTTTGATGATTACCGAGCGATCGCGAGGTCTTCCGTCATCTAGGGAGAAAAATACACGTATGACCGTTGCCATTGTTTTCACAGGCCAATTTCTTCGTAACTCCTCGGTTGATGTGGCTGAAAAATTTGCACACAAAGAAGTTTTTGTGGTAAAAATGTCGCATTAAATGTCTGAAATTCTGCGTTGGCGCGTTTCAGAGCAGCGCGTGATGTCACAACCCACCTTCTCGATGATGTGAACCCAATTTTGAAGCAATAAGTCCGTGCTTTGTTTTGTTGCAAACACGCGGTAAAATGAGACTGTCCCATGTATCCATTATTATCCACTGCGTCTAACCCAGCTGCCCGAACCAGGTACGCTCTCTGACACCGCTCTGCAGGCTGCCATTGCAAATTTAGTACATGTAATACAATTAATTATATGATAGCAGTTAACAAGGTCATTCAATGTACCATCGGTATTTATGTTTCAATTATAATATTTTCGAAGTTTCAAGCACTTCTGAGATGGCGAAAACTCCAAGTGAGGTTAATCATCACGATGATGATGAATGAAATAACCAGTAACTTCATAATAAGTAAAACAATAATTTTAGGCACATATTATATTATCGAATATTTCGCTTAAAGGAAATAGTTCACCTTCAACATGGGATTTTGATCTGAAATAGCAGTTTTGTAGCCCGTGTTGAGAAATCCTTATCTGCAACTTTTCTTGGCTGAAAAGACTCTCCAGCCGAAGATATTTGACTTTTTGGCGAAGGAATGCGGCGCATATATGATATACCGTACCGTCTGAGAGTGCCAGCACTGGTCTGAGCATGCGCAGACCAATAACGCACACCATAACATTAATAATTTACGACCTTCTGTCCTGAATTGGCGCGATGTAGGACCATTTTTGAAAAGAAAAAAAGAAACTGTATTAAAAAATATAATAAAATCGTGTTCTGAAAAATTTCCTGAAGGTGAACTATTTCCTTTAATGAAGCTTCATCTGCAATGGTAATACCGATAATGATTAAGTACCGATAATACTTATGATTAGAAAATACAAGCAATGGAAAACGGGTGTATGCTTGGCATCAGAAGTTGAGGGACAACAGCTATCCAATACATTCAGTGGTAGTATTACGTAGTGTTGTCAATGTTGTATCATAACAAAACAGCCGTTCCATTTCATCTTGGATAAACGACATTTTATCCCCGAGGTCTTGTTTGACGCTGTCTAACAGCACCGTTCTGTCCGATATAATAACTATCGTGTTCGCTACTTGACCAGTGCCCCGGTTGCATATTAAGGTGACAGTATCAGACGTTTGTGGTGGTTAGACCGCCTGGCTGGCCTGAAGGTCGTGCTTTCTTGCGCTTCAGTTCTACCGCTTCCTTGTTTGTTTATGAAGTTGATGGACATTTACCTGATAATATTGCCTCTTTGCTCATAATGTGATGTCCGGCTATAAGATAGCGGTCTCCGTTAGTGTTTCCGCGCACCGGTTGGGCAAGGTCACGTCAAGCAGCTTCAATCGGATTTCCAATGTACCATTTTTGATTCTCCTGTCCGGTCGGGAGATTTCTGGGGCATCCGGTTTTGCCGCCTATAACTTTAAATGGTGCTGTAATTTATATTTGTTTTAGAGGATCTCCTGGCTGCCTTGAAGGATCCTAATGAGCCAATATTCTTTATCATGTCGTTCTTCAGGTTCTATCATGAATCTGCCTTGGTCGTTTTGTTGGATCCCATGGATCCAGGCGTCCTGTTTCGCCTTGCTCGTCAGATCCTGTAAAGCGTCCTCTGATGACTGCTGCTTTGATTCCAATACTGATGTCTTGCGGGTGCTGCTTCATATTATTTTATGAATCATCTTGTTGATTTGAAGGATCCTATGGATCCAGCTTCTTTATCGTGTGGTTCTTTAATTTGTATGATGAATCTGCTTCGGTTGTGATTTTTGGATCCCATGGATTCAGCTTGTTCTACCGCCTGGATCGTCAGATCTTGTACAGGATTCCTCTAGGACTGCGGCTTGGTTGTTTGGTTGGATCCCATGGATCCAGCGTGTTGTATCGCCTGGTTCGTCAAATCCTGTAAAGCGTCCTCTGCGGACTGCTGCTTTGAATCCATTAGGTCCTGTTGTCCTGCGGGTGCTGGTTCAGATTCGTATGCAAATCATATCCTGACTGCCTTGAAGATCCTATTGATCCAACATTATCTATCATGTGGTTCTTCAGATTCTATGACGAAGCTGTCTTGGTTGTTTTGTTGGATCCAATGGATCCAACAGGATGGTCGGCTGGCTGGCACAATGGTCTTCTTTCACCTGCTTGGTGAGATCCTGGAAAACGTCCTCTGAGGACTACTGCTTTCAATCCTGTGCTGTTATCCTGGGGATGCTGCTTCACATTATTTCATAAATCATCTGGTTGCCTTGCATGATACTATGGATTCAACTTAACTTTCTTTATCATTTGGTTCTTCCGATTATCTAATGAATCTGCCTTGGTTGTTTGGTTGGATCCCATGGATTCAGCGTCTTCTATCGCCTGGCTCGTCAGATCCTGTAAAGCGTCCTCTGAAGACTCCTCCATTGGATCCAATACTGTTGTCCTGCGGGTGCTGGTTTTAGGAATCATCTGGCTGCCTTGAAGGATCCTTTGAATCCACCTTTCTTTGTCGTGTAGTTCTTCTGATTTTATTATGAATCTGCGTTGGTCGTTTTGTTGGATCCCATGGATCCAGCGTCCTGGATCGCCTCGTTCGTCAGATCGTGTAGTGTCCTCTGCGGACTGCTACTTTGGATCCAATTATTGTTGTCGTGTGGGTGCTCCTTCAGATTCTTTAAATAATCACCTCTTGGCTGCGTTAAATAATCCTATGGATCTAACATTATTTATAATGTGGTTCTTCAGAATATATGACTAATCTGCTTTTGTTGTTTTTGTGGATCCCAGGGATTCAGCTTGTTCTACCGCCTGGATCGTCAGATCCTGTAAGGCGTCCTCCTATGACTGCTGCTCGGTTGTTTTGTTGGATCCCATGGATCCAGCGTGTTGTATCGATTGATTCGTCAAATCCTGTAAAGCGTCCTCTGCGGACTGCTGCTTTGAATAAATTATTGTTATACTGTGGGTGCTGCTTCAGATTTTTGTAAGAATCATCTCCTGGCTGCCTTGAGGGATCCTATGGATCCACTATTCTTTGTCATGTGATTCTTGAGATTCTATGATGAATCTGCCTTCGTCGTTGTGTTAGATCCAATAGATCCAGCTCATGTTGTATCGTTTGATCTTGTTTGAATTCACTGGGGACTTCTACTATAGATCCATTACTGCTGTCCTGCGGGTGCTGCTTCAGATTCTTTAAAGAAGCATCTCCAAACTCCCCTGGAAGATACTATGGATCCAACATTCTTCGCGATACGGTTCTTCAGATTCGATGATGAATCTGCCTTGGTTGTTTTCTTAGATCCAATGGGTCCAGCGTTATGTGTCGCCTTCCTCGTCAGATCCTGGAAAACGTCCACTGCGGACTGCTGCTTTGCTTTGATGGATCCCATAGACCCAGCGTTTTCTTTCGCCTGGCTTGTGAGATCCTGTACTGTCCTCTGCGGACTGCTGCTTTGGATCCATTACTGTTGTGCTGATGGTGCTGCTTTTAAGAATCATCTAGGGGTCTTGAAGGATCCTATATATGGATCGAACTTTTTTCGTTTAATTCTTGAGATTCTATCACTAATCGGCCTTGGTCTTTTTGTTGGATCCCATGGATCCAGTGTCTTGTATAGCCTGGCTCGTCAGATCCTGTAAAGCGTCCTCTGATGGCTGCTGCTTTGTATCCATTACTGTTGTCCTGCTGGTGCTGGTTTTATAATCATCTGGCTACCTTGAAGGATCCTTTGGAGCCAGATTTCTTTGTCGTGCGTTTTTCATCTTTTATTATAAATCTTCTTTGGTTGTTTTGTTGGATCACATAGATCCATCGTGGTGTATCGCCTTCCTAGTTAGATCCTGTAGTGTCCTCTGCGGACCCCTTGGGATGTATTACTGTTGTCCTGCGGGTGCTGCTTCAGATTATTTTATGAATCATCTGGTTGCCTTGGAAGGATCCTATGGATCCAGCTTCTTTATCGTGTGGTTCTTTAATTTGTATGATGAATCTGCTTCGGTTGTGATTTTTGGATCCCATGGATTCAGCTTGTTCTACCGCCTGGATCGTCAGATCTTGTCTCTTTCTCGTGTCGTTCTTCAGGTTCTGTCATGAACTTGCTTTGGTCGTTGTGTTAGATCCTGTAAAGCGTCCTCTGCGGAGTGCTGCCTTTTATTCATTATTGTTGTCCTGCTTGTGGTGCTTCATATTCTTTATATAATTATCTCGCTGCAATGAAGAATCCTTGAAGATCCATCGTTCTTTATAATGCAGTTCTTCATATTATATGATGAATCTCCTTTAGTCGTTGTGTTGGATCCCTATGGATCCAGCGTGTTGTATCGTTTCGTTCATCAGAGCGCGTAAAGTGTCATCTGCGGACTGCTGCTTTGGATCCAATTATTGTTCTCGTGCGGGTGCTGCTTTAGATTCTTTAAAAATCATGTTTTGCCTGCGTTGAAGGATCCTGTGGATCCAACATTCTTTACCATGTGGTTCTTCAGATTCTATGATGAATCTGCTTCGTTTTTTATCCCATGGATTCAGCTTGTTCTATCGCCTGGATCGTCAGATCCTGTAAAGCGTCCCTCTAGGACCGCTGTTGGTTGTTTTGTTGATCCCATGGATCCACCGTGTGTTGCAACGCCTTTTTCGTCAGATCTTGTAAAGCGTCCTCCGAGGAATGCTGCTTAGTTGTTTTGTTGAATCCCATGGATTCAGCGTGTTGTATCGCCTGACTAGTCAGATCCTGGAAATTTTCCCCTGCAGACTGCTGCTTTGGATCATTTACTGTTGTCCTGCGGACATTGCTTCAGGTTCTTTAAGAATCATCTGGCTACCTTGAAATATCCTCTATTTATCTCTCTTTCTCGTGTGGTTCTTCAGATTCTATGACGAATCTACCTTGGTCGTTATGTTGGATCTTATGGATCCATCGTCTTGCATCACCTGGTTCGTCAGTTCCTATAAAGCGTCCTCTGAGGCCTGCTACGTTGGATCCAATACTGTTGTCCTGTGGGTAATGTGTTTCAGAATCATCTGGCTGCCTTGAGGGATCCTATGGATCCAACATTCTTTATCACGTGGTTCTTCATATTCTAGGATGCATCTGCCTAGGTCGTTTTTTTCATTATATGGATCCAACGTCTTGTATCGCCTTGTTCGTCAGATCCTGTAATGCCTTCTCTGCGAACTGCTGCTTTGGATCCATTCGAATACTGTTGTCCTGCGGGTGCTGCTTTTAAGAATCATCGGGCTGCCTTGAAGGATCCTATGGATCCACCATTCTTTATCATGTTCTTCAGATTCTATGGTGAATCTGGCTTGGTCGTTTTGTCTGATCCCATGGATCCAGCATGTTGTATCGCCTGGTTTGTCAGTTCCTGTCAAGTCTCCCCTGTGGATTGCTGCTTGATGGTTTTGTTGGATCCCTTGGATCCAGCGTCTTGTATCGATTGGCTCGGGAGATCCTGTAAAGCGTCCTCTGAGGACTGCTTCATTGGATCCAATATTGTTGTCCTGCGGGTGTTGGTTTTAAGAATCATCTGGCTGCTTTGAAGGATCCTTTGGATCCAGTTTTTTGTCGTGTGTGTCTACATATTTTATTACAAATCTGTTGTTTTGTTGGATTCCGTAAATCCAGGGTCTTCTATCACCTGGTTCGTCAGATCATGTAGGCGTCAAAAGGTCCTAATCATCATCATCGTGAGATCGTGTAAAGCGTCCTCTGTCGACTCCTTGGGATATATTACTGTTGGCCTGCGGGTGCTGCTTCTGATTATTTTATTAATCATCTGGTTGCCTTGGAAGGATCCTATGGATCCAGCTCTCTTTCTCGTGTCGTTCTTCAGGTTCTGTCATGAACTTGCTTTGGTCGTTGTGTTAGATCCTGTAAACGTCCTCTGCGGAGTGCTGCTTTGTATTCATTATTGTTGTCCTGCTTGTGGTGCTTCAGATTCGTTATGTAATCATCTCGCTGCAATGAAGAATCCTATAATCCTTGAAGGATCCTTGAAGATCCATCGTTCTTCATCATGTAGGTTTTCATATCATATGATGAATCTCCCTTAGTCGTTGTGTTGGATCCCTATGGATCCAGCGTGTTATATCGCTTCGTTCATCAAATCGCGTAAAGCGTCCTCTGCGGACTGCTGCTTTGGATCCAATTATTGTTCTCGTGCGGGTGCTGCTTTAGATTCTTTAAAAATCATGTTTTTGCCTGCGTTGAAGGATCCTGTGGTTCCAACATTCTTTACCATGTGGTTCTTCAGATTATATGATGAATCTGCCTTGGTCTTTTTGTTGCATCCCATGGATCGTCATCGTCTATCGTCTGGTTGGTCAGATCGTGCAAAGCGTCCTCTGCAGACTGTTGCTTTGGATCCAATTATTGTTCTCGTGCACGTGAAGGTGCTGCTTTAGATTCTGTAAAGAATCATCTCGTGGCTGCGTTGAAGGATCCTATGGAACATCATTCTTTATAATGTTTTTCAGATTATGTGATTAATCTGCTTCTGTTGTTTTTTTGGATCCCATGGATTCAGCTTGTTCTATCGCCTGGATCGTCAGATCCTGTAAAGCGCCCCTTTATAGAGGACTGCTGCTCGGTTGTTTCGTTGGATCCCATGGATCCAGCGTGTTGTATCGCCTGGCTCGTCAAATCCTGTAAAACGTCCTCTGCGGACTGCTGCTTTGAATCCATTATACTGTTGTCCTATTGGTTGCTTTGAAAGGTCCTTTGGATACAGGTCTCTTTCTCGTGTGGTTCTTCGGATTCTATCATTAATCTGCCTTGGTCGTATTTTTCTTCTGGATCCATCGTTTTGCATCACCTGGTTCGTTGGATCCCATCAATTCTGCGTCTTGTATCGCCTGGCTCGGGAGATCCTGTAAAGCGTCCTCTGAGGACTGCTTCATTGGATCCAATACTATTGTCCTGCGGGTGCTGGTTTTAAGAATCCTTCCTGCCTTAAAGGATCCTTTGGGTCCAGCTTTTTGTCATACGGTTCTTCAGATTTTATTATGAATCTGCCTTGGTTGTTTTGTTGGATCCCATGGATCCAGCGGCGTCTATCGTCTGGTTGGTCAGATCGTGTAAAGCGTCCTTTGCGGTCTGCGGCTTTGGATCCAATTATTGTTTGCGTGCGGATGCTGCTTTAGATTCTTTAGAGAATCATCTCTTGGCTGCGTTGAAGGATCCTTTGGATCCAACATTCTTTATCATGTGGTTCTTCAGATTCTATGATGCATCTGTTTCGTTTTTATCCCATGGATTCAGCTTATTCTTTCGCCTGGATCGTCAGATCCTGTAAGCGTCCTTTGCGGACTGCGGCTTTGGATCCAATTATTGTTCTCGTCCGGGTGCTGCTTTATATTCTTTAGAGAATCATCTCTTGGCTGCGTTGAAGGATCCTTTGGATCCAACATTCTTTATCATGTGGTTCTTCAGATTCTATGATGAATCTGCTTCGTTTTTATCCCATGGATTCAGCTTATGCTATCGCCTGGATCGTCAGATCCTGTAAGCGTCCTCTGAGGACTACTGCTTTGGTGTTTTATTGAATCCCGTGGATCCAGCGTGTTGTATTGCCTGGTTCGTCAAATCCTGTAATTGTCCTCTGAGGACTGCTGGTTTGGACCCATTACTGCTATCCTGCGGGTGCTGCTTCGGATTATCTTGAGAATCATGCGGCTGCTTTGAATGATCATTTGGAACCAGCTCTCTTTCTCATGTCTTTCTGCAGGTTCTGCCACGAATCTGCCTTGGTTGGTTTGTTGGATCCCATGGATCCAGCGTCCTGTATCGCCTCATGGCTCGTCAGATCCTGTAAAGCGTCCTCTGAGGACTGCTGCTTTGGATCCGTTACTGGTGTCCTGCGGATGCTGCTTCATATTCTTTAAATAATCATCGATTGGCTGCGTCGAAGGATCCTATGGATCCAACATTCTGTATCATGTTGCTCATGAGCTTCTATGATGAATCTGCCGTGGTTGTTTTGTTGGATCCCATAGATCCAGCGTGTTCTATCGCCTGGCTCCTCAGATCCTGTAAGGTATCCCCTGCGGACTGCTGATTAGTTGTTTCGTTGGAGCCCATATATCTGGTCTCTGGCTGTGTGTTTTGTCTGGTGTTTTGTCTCTGGTGTTTTGTCTCTGGTGTTTTGTCTCTGGCTCTTCAGATCCTGTAAAACATCCTCATCGGACTGCTGCTTTGGATCAGCTACTGTTGTCTTGCGGATGCTGCTTCAGATTCTTCTTTTTTTAGTCATCTCCTGGCTGCCTTAAGGATCCCATGGATCTAGCATCTTCAGTCGGTTGGTTTGTTGCATCCTGTGAAGCGTGCTCTGCGGACTGCTTCGGATCCAGGGGTTGCCGTTGACCGTTGTCACATTCTGGAAGGTATCTTCACCTGGCTGTTTGATGGATCCTATATTGATCCATGTTTCGTCTACGGCGTCGAATTTATGAACATTCCTTTCCCGGCTTCTGCTTTAGATCATATGGATCCAAAGCCTTTTTTCCGTCGGTATTGTCTCGAATCGTGTGCAGATTGAATTGAGGTCTTGCCATAGGGACCCCGTGTCCTTTCTCCTCTCGGTTCTCAGCTATACCTAGTACGCTGTGTCTTGTGAATTGTCGTCAATGGACTGCTTCTTTGAATCCATATCCCTCTTCTAATATATTTAAATATATCTCTTTGGATATACGTTGTCTTTCCCTGGGAACCTTGTTTCCCAAGTGAGGAGCGGTTGCATGCATGTCCTTAGTGTGTGTGTTGCATGTTGCATGTCTGCATGTGCATGTTTGAATGTCTGCATGTGCATTTTTGCATGTCTGCATGCTAATGTTTGCATGTCTGCATGTACATGTTTGCATGTCTGCATGTGGATGTCTGTATGCATGCCTGCATGTGCATGTCTACATGTGCTTGTTTGCATGTCTGCATGTTTTAGTACGCTGCCTCTCCTCACGGGATCGAGCTCCCGGGTGAATACACCAACGCAACATACTGTTTTGGAATATCGAACAATCCCCCAGCTCAGCTACTAAATCATATGGGTTCAGTCCGCTCTGCCGCTTGGTCTGTCCGATCCTACGAAGCGTCTTTTTGGGTGCTTAATTGGATCCAGAGTCCTCTGCCGACTTATTTGGTCGGAACCTGAAAATAATCGCCCTGGATTGTTGTTTAGGAACATACGGATTCATTGTCGTCTATCGCCTGTTGGGTCATTCTTTAGCAGTCCTCACCAGGATTAGAAGTTGGATGCTACGGAGTACAGATCCAAGGTCCTATATCGACTAGTTCGTCAGATCCTGTAAATCTTCCTCCGCGGACTGCTGCTTTGGATCCATTACTGTTGTCCTGCATTTGCTGCTTCATATTTATGTTTATAGAATCATCTGGCTGCCTTAAGGATCCTATAGATCCAACATTGTTTATCATGTGGATTTTCAGATTCTGTGATGAATCTACCTTGGTTGTTTTGTTGAATCCCATGGATTCATCGTCTTGTATCGCCTTCCTCGTCAGATCCAGTAAAGCGTCCTCTGCGGACTGCTGCTTTGGATACATGTCCTGTGGGTGCTGCTTCAGATTATTTGGAGTCATCTGGCTTGATTGAAGGATCCAATGGACCCAACTTTTTATCGTGCGGTTCTTGAGATTCTAACATTGATCGGCCTTGTTTCTTTGTTGGATCCCATGGATCCACCGTCCTGTATCTCCTAGTTCGTTAGATCCAGTAAAGCGTCCTCTGCGGACTGCTGCTTTGGACCCATTACTGCTATCCTGCGGGTTCTTCTTCGGATTATTTTAAGAATCATGTGGCTGCTTTGAATGATCCTTTGGATACAGCTCTCTTTCTCACGTGTTTCTTCAGATTTTGTCATGAATCTGCCTTAGTCGGTTTTGTTTTTGGATCCCATAGATCCATGTTATATCACCTGGTTCGTCATATCCTGTGAAGCGTCCCCTGCGGATTGCTACTTGGTTGTTTTGTTGGATCCCATGTGGATCCCAAATGGATCCAGTGTGATCCCAAATGGATTCAGCGTGTTGTATCGCCTGGCTCGTCAGATCCTCTAAAGCGTCCTCTGCGGACTGCTGGTTTCAATCCGGATTACTGCTGTCCTGCCGGTGCTGATTCAGATTATGTTCATCATATGGCTGCTTTGAACGGTCCTTTGGATCCAGGTCTCTTTGTCGTGTGGTTTTTCGGATTCTATTATGAATATGCCGTGGTCGTTTTTTATCTGATGGATCCATCGTCTTGCATCACCTGGCTCGTCAGATCCTGTAAAGCATCCCCTGCGGACTGCTGCTTTTTGTTGTGTTGGATCCCGTTGATCCAGCGTGTTGTATTTCTGGCTCGTTAGATCCTGTAAAGCGTCCTCTGCGGACTGCGGCTTTGAATCCATTACTGTTGTTCTGCGTTTGCTGATTCAGATTCTTTTCAGAATCATCTGGCTGCTTTGAATGGTCCTTTATATCCAGCTCTGTTTGTCGTGTGGTTCTTCGGATTATATCATGAATCTGCCGTGGTCGTTTTTTATCTGATGGACCCATCGTCTTACATCACCTAGCTCGTCAGATCCTGTAAAGCGTACCCTGCAGACTGCTACCTGGTTGTTTGGATCACATGGATCCAGCGTCTTGTATCGCCTGGCTCGGGAGATCCTGTAAAGCGTCCTTTGAGGACTGCTTCATTGGATCCAATACTGTTGTCCTGCGGGTGCTGGTTTTAAGAATCCTGCTTGCCTTGAAGGATCCTTTGGGTTCAGCTTTTTTTCATGCGGTTCTTCAGATTTTATTATGAATCTGCCTTGGTTGTTTTGTTGGATCCCATGGATCCAGCGGCGTCTATCGTCTGGTTGGTCAGATCGTGGAAAGCGTCCTTCGCGGTCTGCGGCTTTGGATCCAATTATTGTTTGCGTCCGGGTGCTGCTTTATATTCTTTAGAGAATCATCTCTTGGCTGCGTTGTTGAAGGATCCTTTGGATCCAACATTCTTTAGCATGTGGTTCTTCAGACTCTATGATGAATCTGCTTCGTTTTTATCCCATGGATTCAGCTTATTCTATCGCCTGGATCGTCAGATCCTGTAAGCGTCCTTTGAGGACTGCTGCTTTGGACCCATTACTGTTGTCCTGCAGGTGATGCTTCAGAATCCTTAAAGAATCATCTGGCTACCTTGAAGGATCCCATGGATCCAACATTCTTGATCATGTGGTACTTTAGGTTCGATGATTAATATGCCTTGGTTGTTTTGTTGGATCCCATGGATCCAGCGTCTTTTATCGCCTTCCTGGTCAGATCCTGTAAAGCTTCCCCTGAGGAATACTGCTTTGGTGTTTGATTGGATCCCGTGGATCCAGCGTGTTGTATTGCCTGGTTCGTCAAATCCTGTAATTGTCCTCTGAGGAATGCTGCTTTGGTCCCAGTACTGCTATCCTGCGGGTGCTGCTTCGGATTATTTTGAGAATCATGTGGCTGCTTTGAATGATCCTTTGGATCCAGCTCTCTTTCTCATGTCTTTCTGCAGGTTCTATCACGAATCTGTCTTGGTTGGTTTGTTGGATCCCATGGGTCCAGCGTCCTGTATCGCCTCATGGCTCGTCAGATCGTGTAAAGCGTCCTCTGCGGACTGCTGCTTTCAATTAGGATTACTGTTGTCCTGTGTGTGCTGCTTCGTGTTCCTTTATGAATAATCTGGTTGCCTTGATGGATCCTATGGATCCAACGTTCTGTATCATTTGGTTCTTCCGATTTTATGATGAATCTGCCGTGGTTGTTTTGTTGGATCCCATGGATTCAGCGTATTGTATCGCCTGACTCGCCAGATCCTGTAAAGCGTCCTCTGTTGACTGGTGCTTGGTTGTTTTGTTGGACCCCATAGATCCAGCGTGTTCTATCGTCTGGCTTCTCAGATCCTGTAAAGTATCCCCTGCGGACTGCTGCTTAGTTGTCTCGTTGAAGCCCATGGATCTGGTCTCTGGCTGTGTGTTTTGTCTCTGGTGTTTTGTCTCTGGCTCTTCAGATCCTGTAAAACATCCTCATCGGATTGCTGGTTTGGATCCATTACTGTTGTCTTGCGGATGCTGCTTCAGATTCTTCTTTTTTTAGTCATCTCCTGGCTGCCTTAAGGATCCCATGGATCCAGCATCTTCAGTCGGTTGGTTTGTTGCATCCTGTAAAGCGTTCTCTGGTGGACTGCTTCAGATCCAGGGGTTGCCGTTGACCGTTGTCACATTCTGGAAGGTATCTTCACCTGGCTGTTTGATGGATCCTATATTGATCCATGTTTCGTCTACGGCGTCGAATTTATGAACATTCCTTTCCCGGCTTCTGCATCACCTGGTTCGTCATATCCTGCAAAGCGTCCCCTGCGGACTGCTACTTGGTCTTTGTGTTGCATCCCATGGATCCAGCGTCGTCTATCGCCTGGTTGGTCAGATCGTGTAAAGCGTCCTCTGCGGACTGTTGCTTTGGATCCAATTATTGTTCTCGTGCGGACATGCTGCTTTAGATTCTTCAGATAATAATATCTTGGCTGCGTTGAAAGATCTTTGGATCCAACATTCTTTATCATGTGGTTCTTTAGATTCTATGATGAATCTGCTTCGTTTTTATCCCATTAATTCAGCTTGTTCTATCGCCAGGATCGTCAGATCCTGTAAAGCGTCCCTCTAGGACCACTGCTTGGTTGTTTTGTTGGATCCCATGGGTCCACCGTGTTGTATCCAAATAATAATGATGATGATCATCATCCATTACCCATGGTGTCCTGCGAGTCTGCTTCATATTTTTGAAAATAATCATCTGGTTGTTGAATTTCATGCATCCCATGGATCCAACATACTTAATGATGTGGTTGTTCAGATTCTATGTTGAATCTGGCTTATTTGTTTTGTCGGATCCCATGGATCCAGCGTGTTGTATCGCCTGGTTCGTAAGATCCTTTAATGCGTTTTCTGCAGACTGCTGCTTTGGATCCATTACTGTTGTCTTGCTGGTGCTGCTTCAGATTCTTTAAAGGGTCATCTGGCTTGGATCTATTACTTTTGTACTGCGAGTGCTGTTTCAGATTCCTTAAAGTATCATCTGGCTGCCTTGAAGGATCCTATGGATCCATCATGCTTTATCATGTGGTACTTCGGATTCGATGATCAATCTGCCTTGGTTGTTTTGTTGGATTCCATGGATCCATTGTCTTCTATCGCCTTCCTGGTCAGATCCTGTAAAGCATCCCCTGATGACTGCTGCGTGGATGTTTCGTTGTATCCCGTGGATCCAGCGTCCTGTATCGCCTGGATCGTCAGATCCTGTAAAGCGTCCTCTGTGGACTGCTGCTTTGGATCCATTACTGTTGTCCCACTGGTTCTTCTTCGGATTACTTGAATAATATTTGTCTGACTGCGTTGAAGGATCCTCTGGGTCCATCGTTCTTCATGATGTGGTTCATCAGATTCTGTGATGATTGCCTTTGTTGGTTTGTTGGATCCCATAGATCAGGCGTCTTGTATCCCCGTGCTCGTGAGATCGTCCTCTGCGTACTGAAGCGTGCAGCGTCTGCGTACTGCGTACTGAAGCGTCCTCTGCGTACTGCTGCTTGGTTGTTTGTTGAATTTAATGGATCCAGTGTCTTGCATTGCCAGGCGTGTCAGGTTATTCTATCGTCGTTTTTGTTTTCTAATGGATCCATCGTCTTGCATCACCTGGTTCGTCATATCTTGTAAAGCGTCTCCTGTGGACTGCTACTTGGATGTTTTGTTGGATCCCATGGATCCAGCGTCTTGTATTGCCTGGCTCGGGAGATCCTATAAAGCGTCCTCTGAGGACTGCTGCTTTGAATCCATTACTGATGTATTGCGGGTGCTGTTTTAAGAATCATCTAGCTGCCTTGAAGGATCCTTTGGATCCATCTTTTATTTGCCATGTGGTTCTTCAGATTTTATTATGAATCTGCCCTGGTCGTTGTGTTGGATCCCATGGATCCAGCGTCGTCTATCGCCTCATGGTTCGTCAGATCATATTAAGCGTCCTCTGCGGACTGCTGCTTTGGATGCATTACTTTTGTCCTGCGGGTGCTGCTTCAGATTCTTGAAAGAATCATCTCCTGCACGGATTTAACATTCTGTATCATATGGCTCTTGAGATTCCATAATGAATCTGCCTTGATAGTTTTGGTGGACCCTTTGGATCCACCGTGATGTATCTCTAGCTCGTCTGACCCTTTGAAGCGTCCTCTGCGGACTGCTGCTTTAGATCCATTAGTGCTTCATATTTTCAATGGATCATATGGCTGCTTTGAAGGGTCTTTTGGATCCAGCTCTCTCGTGTCGCCCTTCAGGTACTATCATGAATCTCCTTTGGTCGTTGTGTTGGATCCCATGGATCCAGCGTCCTGTATCGCTTTGCTATTCAGATCCTTTAATGCGTCGTTTAGGGACTGCTTCTTTGGATCCATTACTTTTGTACTGCGAGTGCTGTTTCATATTCCTTACAAAATCATTTGGCTGCCTTGAAGGATCCAACATGCTTGATCATGTGGTACTTCAGATTCAATGATGAATCTGCCTTGGTTGTTTGGTTGGACCACATGGATCTGTCGTCTTTTATCGCCTTTCTAGTCAGATCCTATAAAGCATCCCCTGAAGACTGCTTCTTGGATGTTTTCTTGGATCCCATGGATCCAGCGTCGTCTATCGCCTGGTTCGTCAGATCGTGTGAAGCGTCCTCTGCTGGCTGCTGCTTTGGATCCAATTGTTGTTCTCGTGCAGATGCTGCTTTAGATTCTGCAAAACAAATCATCTCTTGGCTGCGTTGTAGGATCCTATGGACCAACATTTCTTATCATGTGTTTTTTCAGATTATATGATGAATCTGCTTATTTTTTTTTGGATCCCATGGATTCAGCTTGTTCTGTCGCCTGGATCGTCAGATCCTGTAAAGCGTCCCTCTAGAGGATTGCTGCTTGGTTGTTTCATTATATCTCATGGATTATGGACTCGTGCTGTATTGCCTGGCTCGTCAAATGCTGTAAAGCATCCTCCGCGGTCTGCTGCTTTGAAATCCATTATACTGTTGTTCTACTGGCTGCTTTGAAGGGTCCTTTGGATACAGCTCTCTTTCTCGTGTGGTTGTTTGGATTCTATCATGCATTTGCGTTGTTCGTATTTTTCATCTTATGGATCCATCGTCTTGCATCACCTAGTTCGTCAGATCCTGTAAAGCGTCCCTGCGGACTGCTAGTTGGTTGTTTTGTTGGATCCCATAGATCCAGCGTGTTCTATCGCCTGGCTCGTCAGATCCTGTTAAGCATCCCCTGCGGACTGCTGCTTTTTGTTTTGTTGGATCCCCTTGATCCAGCGTGTTGTATCTCTAGCTCGTTAGATCCTGTAAAGCGTCCTTTGCGGACTGCTGCTTTGGATCCATTACTGTTGTTCTGCGTTTGCTGATTCATATTTGTTTTATAAATAATCATCTGGCTGCCTTAAGGATCCTATGGATCCAACATTCTTTATCATGTGACTTTGCAAATTCTGTGATGAATCTGCCTTGGTCGTTTTGTTGGATCCCATGGATTCATCGACTTTAATCGCCTTCCTTGTCAGCTCCAGTATAGCGTCCTCTGCGGACTGCTGCTTTGGATACATGTTCTGCGGGTGCTGCTTCAGATTATTTGGAGTCATCTGGCTTGATTGAAGGATCCAATTGATCCAACTTTTTATCGTGTGAATCTTGAGATTCTATCATTGATCGCTCTTGGTCTTTTTGTTGGATCCCATGGATCCAGCGTCCTGTATATCCTAGTTTGTTAGATCCTATAAAGCATCCACTGGGTACGGCTTCTTTTGATCCGTTGCTGCTGTCCTGCGGGTGCTGCTGCAGCTTCTTGTAAGAATCATCACCTAGCTGGCCTTGAAGGATCCTATGGATCCCACGTTCTGTATCGTGTTGTTCTTCAGATTCGATGACGAATCTTTCTTGGTCGTTTTGTTGGATCCTTTGGATCCAGCGTCTTGTATCGCTTGGTTTGTCAGATCCTGCAAAGCGTCATCTGCTGACTGCTGCTTTTCAGTGTATGACCAGTCCATTACTGGTCGTTTGGGTGCATCCTATGGATCGATCCAGTGTTGTCTGTCGCCTACTGCGTGGTGGAATTCTGTGACCAGTCTTCTCTCAATTTCTCCGTTATTTCCAATGGATCCCAGTTAACTTGTCGCCTGGTTTTAGGGATTCTTTGAAGCGTCTAATTTGGACTGCTTTGTTAATCCATTGTCTTCTGTCAAGGCTTCGTTTTAAATTGTGCGAAGATTCGTCCCCTGGCCAGTGGATCCAGGGGATCCAATGTTCCCTAGTTACCTGTTTTTGTTTTGGGGTTTTGGGAACAACCTTTTCTGTCTATTGTGTTCGATAATGTGAATTCAGATACCTCTGCAGACGGGCTTGTCGAATCTTATGAAGCATCCACTGCAGACTGCTTTTAGGATATCTTCTGCCGTGTGCTGCTTAAAATATGTGAAGAATCCTCTTCTACGTTTTTGAGTATCCTATGGAGACCGTTAAATGCTTTTAATAATCCTCAAATTCTGAAAATGCGTGAAGTCCATGTAAAAGTCCTCTGGCGGTTGCTCTGTTGGACTCAGTGGAGCCATGTTCCTCTATCACAGTGATTCTTAAATAGGGGGTGATAACCGCACTTTGGGTAATGGAGCCTGCGGGCAGCGGGAATGACGATTGAAGGCTAAGTGAAAACTAAAGCTGATTTGTTTGATGATAGCGCACAACACAACGCACCTCCATCTATCTCAGGTTCTGTTCAACTGTCACCACATTACCGCAAAGAACATAAAAATCAATTAATTTTCAATGATGTTCGGCTTTTTGTTTCGGTTTTGCGTGTTAAACGCTGGGAGCTGCACCGCTTCAGACTACGGGCACAGCACACGTTATATTCCTGTCCCTAGATGACACTAGTAGTAACCGTCTGATGTTGTGCTGTACCGCATAGCTTAAAGCCAGGGACTGCACATTATTGTCCCTAGATGGCACTAGTAGTAAACGCCTGAAATTATACTGTACCGCATAGCTTAAAACAAAGGACTGCACAAACACATTCCTGTCTCTAGATGGCACTAGTAAATGCCTGAAGTTATGCTGTACCGCATAGCTTAAAGCCGATAACTGTGGTCTACGCAATGGGGGAGCGGGTAACGAGTCATTATCGTAATCAAAAGAGGATAGCAATGCGCCCTTGCCGATGAGAACGACTGATCTGTCACGTTGTTCGTGCGATGATGTTAACCCCGTCCTCGATAAGAAATAAGGGAATTTGATATAATTGGGTCCCTGCCGTTAATCGTTCGATGGTCATGCGGCGTAGGATATGCACATTGCCATATTTTCTTTTTTACTATTTTTATCTACCGTTGTTGCATAATTGACTTGTAGCTGCTGCAAAGGTTGGAGTTTCTTCAAATCTGAGTTTTACATTAGATGGGCTTAAGATTTTGATAAAAAACACGCGAATTGAGATGAGTAAATTTGTCGCCCCCGTTTTCCTGGTAGCGCTGGAAGGATACAATTATTTTTATATAAAAATTCCCAAATGTTCTTGCTCATGTTTGTTTCATCCGTTTCGTTAATATAATATTTATGCATAAATATACTTATGTCGCTGCATAACATTTTGCTTGAAAGGTGGGTAATATATGTGCATAAAAGTTGTTTGTAAAATGTTTGTATTTGTGTTAATTCGCTTAAAACGTTTTTTTAAGGTGTGCAACTAGCATTCGATGTTTATAACATTAGTCAGGATTTATATATCAACACTAGAGGAGAGCACCATCAACACATCTAAATGGGCGATGACCGAGCGGGCGCTGTCGCAATATGTACACTCGGAGCGCGCTCATTATCCACCTACGAATACCTATTGATTGCAGCACCGTTGTTGATTTCAGGTATAGCAACCGCCGCACTGCAGAGCCTCCCGCTGCCGACCATCGTCAACCCGCCGTCGTAACACGCGTCCAGACATTGTGTGCCGGCCAGCAGAACGCCTCCCTCCGTCTCGTAACACGCGTCCAGACATCTCTGTACCGGCCAGCAGAACTTCTAAGTGCCCGACTGTTGGACATACTGCTACGACTTCTACGACGACGAACTACGACAGCCGAGGCGCAGGTAATCAAAACGAGTGGGTGTAGAGTGTTTGTTATATTAGCGATGTTCATTGCGTAGGCCATGATACTCGCGATGATGCGGTATCATGGACTTTGGACAGTTTTCCTTCCCCGACGAAAGAGTCTCGGATCATCACAAGTCCCATGAGTGCGATACACTATTGTAGTGTATCTTTAAAGCTAATAATAGAGTCTTAAAATTTGCGAACTCTGTCGGGTTTACGGCTGTCCAGGGTGATGCCCGCCATCCCTCCGGCTCCCCGTGCCGGGCATCGGGCAACAGGGTAAGATCAGGCTGAAACTACAGGGAAACTAAAACATAAACCACATTACTTTGATGTGTAGTATTAACAATCTAAACAGCCTGATCTTATCCTGGCAGAGAGAGGGATTATCCAAAAAAGAATCCTCCGTTACCATCTCAATTATCACCGTACACGAGACATATACAACAACGATGACGATGCTTACACAAACGCCAAGGTTGGTAGAGAGTTAGCCGATAACTACCTGCTTGCCTCGATCCAGCGTCAGGAGCGGCCAGATAGCCTCGAGACGACTGTCTGGGTTTGGGGAGAGGGGGCAGCGTTGGGAGCTCAGCTTCAGCGTTGAACGGGTGGGGTCGTCCCTAGTGATGATGGCCACTCTACCGTAGCCGCTACCGTCAGGGCGATCTGCTCAGGCGATTGAAGAACCGGGAAGAACCAGACGTTTGGTAAATGGTAGGCGTGGCAGGCTTGAACCTAACTGCTTGCTCCCCTCGCAATTTCGTACAAGTTGCCATGGTAAAGATATTCCAGCTATGTTACAAAATAGGTAAACGCACAAATTCGTCACTATGCATTTATTTGTAAACATTAACAGATGCAAAAACACTTTAACCCGCCATTGACTGGGGGGTAACGCCCCCCTGATGAATGTTCGCAATAGCTGGACAACTAATAGTGCTATCAACGTGAAACTGCGGATACCTTCTTATAAATCATTTTTACGTCTTGCGTGCAAAAATGAAGAAATTTCGTCGAAATGTTTTAGAGTTATAGCGAATTTAGTGACGTCACTACAAACGAGTTTTACACCAAAATCAGCTAAACTTTGCCAGGCCGTACAAATGCCACATTTGAAGCAAAATGCAATAAAAAAACGCTAAAAGATAGAAAATTGCAACGGCTACCAACTGGCTATCTCGGATTTGTCAAAATTTTAGTTTTGGATTTGGACCCCAAAAACTCAACTTTTTTGGGTATCACAAAATCACAATTTTCTAAAATATTCAAAAAACCGGAAGATATGTCGGAGAACCATACCTAGGCAACTACCATACCAAATTTCAAACTGATATCTTTATTTTTGACTGATTTATGACATCTAAAGTATGGGTAACTCATGACGTCATATTTTGAAATTGCGTTCTTTGGCTTTTTTTTACTAGATATAGATAAATAAATGCCATCACAGTATTTTTTAGACGAAACTGGTCTAGTAACATGCCTTTTTTGTTTAGATTTAACAATTAAAAATGTTGACCTTCGGTGACCTGAACTTGACCTGAAATTGACATTTACTTCACGTAAATGAAGTCAGGTGGTAAAATAACTATCGCTATCGAATTTTACGTGGAAAACAACTCCTAAAACATGTGTTGCATGACTTTCGTAGATATTTTGAGCATTGTGACCTTTTGTGACCTGACCTTGACTTTGACCTTGGCCAACAATCTCACTTTAGCTCATGCGGTATGTGTATCATACCTTTGGCAGCACTTTGGGTGAAACTGGTCGCAATCGAAGGCTTTGGATGGAAAGTATGGCCCATAAACTCAAATACGCCGATTTTGACCTTTGACCTGACCGTGACCTGACGTTTGACCTCACTTTGACATTTTTTAGCATGCTTTAGTTTTATCATTGGGATATTTTGATTGCCGCCTTGCACATCTTGCTGCGATTATTGGTTCGGAAAATAACCAGGGGGGCGTTTAACGCCCCCCCCCCCCCTCAGTCAATGGCGTTCTGCTGACACCCCAGTCAATGCCGGGTTAAGCGCCCCCCCCCCCCCTGGTTATCTTCCGAACAAATAATTGCAGCGAGACGCGCAAGGTGGCAATCGAAAGCTCTTAATGAGACCAATCTACAGCATACTCAAATATGTCAAAGTGAGGTCAAATGTCCGGTCACGGTCAGGTCAAAGGTCAAAATCGACGTATTTGAGTTTATGGGCCATACTTTCCATCCAAAGCCTTCAATTACGACCATGATCACCCAAAGTGCTGCCAAATGTATGATACACATACCGCATGAGCTAAAGTGAGATTGTTGGCCAAGGTCAAGGTCAGGTCACAAAAGGTCACTATCCTCAATATCTACGGAAGTCATCAACACATGTTTTATGAGTTATTTTCCACGTATAATTCGATAGTGATAGTCAGTTTACCACCTGACTTCATTTACGTGAAGTCAATGTCAAAGTTCAGGTCAAGTTCAGGTCACTGAAGATCAAAATGTGTAATTGCTAAATATAAATAAAAGGCATGTTTCTAGACCAGTTTTGTCTGCGAAATACAGTGGTGCTATTTAGTTGTCTGTATCTGGTCAATACAAGCCAAAAAACGCAATTTGTAAATATGACGTCATGAGTTACCCATACTTTAGATGTCATAAGATGTCAAAAATGGTGATATCATTCTGAAATTTGGTATGGTAGTTTCTCATATGTGGTTCTCTGACATATTCCGGCTTTTTGAATATCTTTGAAAAATTCCATTTTGTGGTCATTTCTCCCAAATAAAAGTTTTTTTGCATTTTTGGGGGTCAAAAACCAAAATGTTCACAAATCCGAGATCGTCATGTTGTATCCCTTGCCATTTGCTATCTTTTGACGTTTTTGGATTGCATTTTTCTTAAAATATGGCATTTGTACGGTTACGGTTTGTTACATTTTAGCTGATTTTGGTGTAAAAATCGTGTGTAGTGACGTCACTAAATTCACTATAACTCGACATTTTTCGACGGAATTGCTTTATTTTTTTCACAAGACGTAAACATGATTTGGAAGAAGGTACCCGAAGTTTCTAGTTGATAGCGCTATTGTTTTTTTTAGCTATTACGAATATTCATCAGGGGGCGTTAAGCGCCCCCCCCCCCTCCAGTCTATGGCGGGTTAAGAGTCTATAGCGTACACAACACTCACAGCCTCCGAAGCAAGAGGTCATCACGACCTGAACTGACTTAAACTAAAATGACGTCTTCATTTCGAACGTCACAAATCTTGTACCTGGTTCGCCCAAGGCAGCAAAACACCTCACCACTGAAGAAACGTCGGCAGGCTACACAAAACCCAACCACAGTTCAGGGATCCCCCGTGTTTAATGACACTTTGGTAGTAGTGTGCCACTGTGTGTGGTTTTATAAACCACTGTGTGCTCTGGACTAAGTGGTCCCGTGATGGTCCTCGCCCCAGGCGGACGTGAGGGTCGAGTGGGCGAGGCTGACCCGAGCCGGGGCCGAGTGGCGGACCGGCAGTTACGAGCTGAGTTCTTTACAATTGACAGACGCGCGCGATGCCAGTTTGTTACAAACACTACAGGGCAGCAGCACTGCGAAAACACCGCCTTACCCGTCAGAAAGCGCAGTTCCGCTCCGTGGCACACAAACGCGAAGTATGTGACCGTACTACCTCAGTTACGAGTGAGCTCACTTTGTGATGGCTAGTATACACGTATTCACTTCACCACAGCTCCCGCTGACTTTAACGCAGTCTGTAGACACTGGGACGCGCAAGCTGCGGACGAGCGTGGCGACCGCCGACCACTCTCAGGTACCCATAGTTCGACAGTTTCTATAACTCCACAGATTCTGCAGCTCTGCAGTTCTACAGCTCCAACATGTCCAACAAATCCACCAGCTCTACAGCTCTTGAGCTCCCCAGCTTCACAGCTCTGTAGCTCACATACAACATCCCAACAGCGACTGCTGCTGCGGTTCCAGTCGAGATTCTCCTTCCATCGCAGCCGTTCAGGTCACACTGTCACTGTCAGGTCACGCAATGTCCACCGCTGGTGCCGGTGGCGACGACGGTGCCGGCGTCAGGCGCGGTCTGCGGCAGATGTGAGCTGCCTACCCGCTCCACAGTCCACGGTCTGATGGGTGTCCAGCACCTCTCCGGCCGGCACGCCGTACCCCGCCTCCAGGCCGTGTGGGTTGGACGGGGTCCTGAGCACACAGGGACAGCAGGGTCAGTCACATGTGCACACAACCACACGAAAAGGCACACACGCTGACACACGCAGAGGCGCTTTGGGACAGGCTGACTACTGGATATTAAAGGTAAGTTAGATTCACGATGTCAGCGATATGACTGGAGTTTGGTCACTAATGCAATGCTGTCATAAAATCGTTTATGCTCAGGTATCAGATAGTTAATTACTTCAATGTAATTTTGAACCAATTCGCAGGGATCATCTCTGTCCATTTCATGAACATCAGGTCACGTCATGTCACGTAAGGGCAGCTAATGTCACGTTTTGTCAACTCAGTTCTCACCAGGCCGCTTCCCCACACCCTCCCCCGTCCTCTGACCTGCAGTCGTCGGTGATATCCCTTCATCAGCGCTTTGTCGATGTCCACTCGCTGAAGAAGGCCACAGCCTGGGGCAGGTCGTCCAGCCCCAGCCGCAGCGCGAACAGGGAGCGGGTCAGCAGGTTGGTGATGTGCAGAGCCAGGGCCGCTGGGTATCGGTCCTCCGACCGCACCATGTATCTATTGAGTAGGAGGTGACGGTTTAACTGCGTTACCACACGTGCGCACAGAAATGTGCGTGGAGGACTTCGCCAAGGACGTGGAGGACTTGGCCATTTTGAGCATAGTGACCTTTTGTGACATGACCTTGACCTTGACCTTGGCCAACAATCTCACTTTAGCTAATGCGGGATATGTATCATACCTTTGGCAGCACTTTGGGTGAAACTGGTCGCAATCGAAGGCTTTGGATGGAAAGTATGGCCCATAAACTCAAATACGCCGATTTTGACCTTTGACCTGACCGTGACCTGACATTTAACCTCACTTTGAAATTGTTGAACATGGTTTAGATTCGTCTCATTGAGAGCTTTCGAATGCCGTCTTGCGCGTCTCGCTGCGATCATTGGTTCGGAATATAACGAGGGGCGTTTAACGCCCCCCCCCCTTCCCAGTCAATGGCGTTCTGCTCAGACCCCAGTCAATTCCGGGTTAAGGGCCTCTGAAGCAGTGTTCGTCACGGGTCCACCAGCCCGGCCCGGCCCGGCCCAGGCCCCCATGAACACCAAGCCCAGGCCCGGACCAGGCCCGATCAAATTCATAATATTGAGGCCCAGGCCCGGTCCGGCCCGTTCAGATTAAACATATAATTATTTTCACCAAATTTGCAATCATTATCCTAGCATATTTACTTGTATACTATAAATGTGAAACAATAAACCAACTATGCTAACAAAAAAAAACACAGTAACAGTGTGTTGCTGTGTAAGTGCACTGCTGGTTAAAATATGTTTGAGCTCTGACCTGAGCTTGTGCGACGCGCGCATTACTTCAAAATTGTCAGGCCCAGGCCCATCCAGAGCCCAGTGATTTCCTTAAAGTTGAGGCCCGGCCCAGGCCCAGCCCATGGCCCATAGGGCCAGCCCAGCCCATGGCGAACTCTGCTCTGAAGTGATTCAAACTCTCTAAAGACCACTTTGTGTGGTCTCCAAACTCCTAAGGGCCATCAGTAGCGTACCCAGGATTCGCTCCAGGAGGAGGCAATTTTTGCTCAGGGGGCATAATATAGTACCCCCCCCCCCAACAAAAAAAAAGCTCACCGGATTTGACCCACTATATTTTTAAAAGGGCATATTTTCACCATTTTTCTCTTAAAAGAATAAAGAAGCATTCATTTTTTTCGACCAAAGAAGACACGTACAGACCTTCAGGGGGGGGGGGGGCAATTGCCCCGTTTGCACCCCACCCCCCTTATGTACGCATATGGAGCCCATTATACCGCGCTTCGCGCGGTCTCGTCCCTTTTCGCGCGCCGAAAAGGGCCTCCACATATGTTTCGGGGGGGGGGGGGAGGCACGTGCCCCCTGTGCCCCCCTGGATCCGCTCCTGATGTAAGGTCCGCTAAAAACGGGTTGGCCCCCCCAAAAAACGGCCGGCTGGATCCGCCCTTTAATCCAATGAGCTATTTATTATCTGCATTTTGTAACTCATATTTTATGTATCTGTCATGTAATCTTATGTAACTCAGATTAAACATGTAATATGATACAAAAATCCGACATGTAAAATATGCATATGTCTAATGCATATTTTGCATGTCTTACCAGTGGCGCACGCAGGATTCCATTGGGGGGGGGGAGGGGGTCAGAACCCTAAGAGCGGGCCCCCTTGTGTGCGGGCCCCCAACTGTCTTTTTTAATAAATGGAAAATTTCGCGGATTTCGGTCACTTGTTTTTGAGCGGGCCCCCTGCAGCATGGGATCTGAGACATGATAATTATCTTGTCGATTTAATCAAGATCAAGATGTCGATTATCATGTCGACACGCCGATTTAAATGAAACTTACGGACATTGTGCAACACCATGCGGTGCATCTGAAAATCATAGTGCCTGTTCATGACATTTCCAAATTTGACCTCAAGAGCCCCTCAAACCTAAAAAATGACCCCCTCTCCCATGTTAACATGTAGTCATTCAGAAGACAATACGTGAAAAAGAAACGCACATATTACTAAGCAACCTTGCATCCTCATACAAAAAGGTGGTCCGCAGATTTAAAGAAAGTGTCATTACGTGACACTCAAAAATACAGCCCACAGAGGCAGTCAAGTTTTCCACTTATTTTCAATCATTCACATGCAGCAAATTGGTGGAACACGCCGATTTAAACGAAACTTACGGACATTGTACAACACCACGCGGTGCATCTGAAAATCATAGTGCCTATTCATGACATTTCCAAATTTGACCTCCAGATCAAACCTAAAAAATGACCCCATCTCCCATGTTAACATGCAGTCATTCAGAAGACAATAAGTAAAAAAGAAACGCACATATTAGGTAGCGACTGTGCATCCTCACACAGAAAGGTTGTCCGCATATATCCAGAAAGTGTCAATACGTGACACTCAAACATATTTTCCCCAGAGACTGTCAGACATTCAACGTCCTTTCATTATCGATATGCAAAACTACACAACTTCATTTCATTATCGATATGGATAATACACATTCACATTCGCCGAATTGGTGGAACACGCCGATTTAAACGAAACTTACGGACATTGTACAACACCACGCGGTGCATCTGAAAATCACAGTGCCTATTTATGACATTTCCAAATTTGACCGCCAGAGCCCCTCAAACCTTAAAAAGTATCCCCTCTCCCATGTTAACAAGCAGTCATTCAGAAGACAATAAGTGAAAAACCAACCCCCAGTGCCGTTGGGTCGTGGCAAAACCTGACGGTCAGCTCATTCAAACTCCCAACAAACAGAGGCGCTCGAGAGGATGTGCCTGGCTCCTTCAATGGCAGGGGGAGCACCGACGAGCGGACCAGATGCACCTGCGGCCAGGGGCTCCGCCACATCCTCCCAAACATTTTTGGACTTCAGAATGCCTCCGGGCTCCGCCCCCCCCCCCCCCCAACTTTCGGTAGGTGTCGGAGCTCTTGCCTGCGGCAATGGCCCCACTCCAGACAACACTATATTTTTTTTTGTGAGTGCCGATGCACCAGGCTACCAAATAACCAACCTCTGAGAAGCACGATTCGGCTAAAATTGAAGTACCTATAAGCAGGGCTGCGGAGTCGACATAATTTTTTAGCAACTCCAACTCCGACTCCGACTCCGACTCCGACTCCGACTCCGACTCCGACTCCGACTCCGACTCCGACTCCGACTCCGACTCCGACTCCGACTCCGACTCCGACTCCAACTCCAACTCAGACTCCGGCCTATATCCGTTCTCCAACCGCATGCTAAGCAATATCTGCAATGTCATCAATTTTTCCGTTTGTTTGTATTCTTAGCAGCATGGAAAACAATGCTACGCCGCCCGAGCACGGGCGCGGCGTGCCGGCCGCGCGTCCAGCCCAGTCGCGCTCGCCTCCAGGCACCGGAATAAAATGAAGATAAGAACGTGAGACCAACACCACTGTGTATGTCTCGTCGAGACGCGTCCGACATTGCGCAGCGCGACATACCTGGTTCACCACATGACCTTAAATTACCTTGACCCGAGGTCAAATTTTGTTTCGTTTTTGTAACTTTCGTTTAAATCGGCGTGTTCCACCAATTTGGTGAATGTGAATGATTGAAAATAAGTGGAAATCTTGACGGCCTCTGAGGGCTGTATTTTTTAGTGTCACGTATTGACACTTTCTGGAAATCTGCGGACAACCTTTCTGTATGAGGATGCAAAGTCGCTAGCTAATATGCGTGTTTCTTTTTCACTTATTGTCTTCTGAATGACTGCATATTAACATGAGAGAGGGGGTCATTTTATATATTTGAGGGGCTCTTGAGGTCCAATTTGGAAATGTCATGAATAGGCACCATGATTTTCCGATCCACCGCGTGGTGTTGTACAATATCCGTAAGCTTCGTTTAAATCGGCGTGTTCCACCGCCGATTTTACTGAATGTGAATGATTTAGAATAAGTGGAAAACTTGACGGCCTCTGAGGGCTGTATTTTTGAGTGTCACGTATTGACACTTTCTGAAAATCTGCGGACAATCTTTCTGTATGAGGATGCAAATTTGCTAAGTAATATGTGCATTTCTTTAAATACGTTTCAGTGTCACGTATTGACACTTTCTGGAAATCTGCGGACCACCTTTCTGTATGAGGATGCAGCTAATTTGTGCGTTTCTTGTTCACTTATTGTCTTCTGAATAACGGCATGTTAACATGGGGAGGGGGTCATTTTTTAGCTTCGAGGGCTCTGGAGGTCAAATTTGGAAATGTCATGAATAGACACTATGATTTTCAGATGCACCACGTGGTGTTGTACAATTTCGGTAAGTTTTGTTTAAATCAGCGTGTTTCACCAATTTGCTGAATGTGAATAATTGAAAATAAGTGGAAAACTTGACGACCTCTGAGGGCTGTATTTGTGAGTGTTACGTATTGACACTTTCTGGAAATCTGCGGACAATCTTTCTGTATGAGGATGCATAGTTGATAAGTAATATCTGCGTTTCTTTTTCACTTATTGTCTTCTGAATGACTGCATGTTAACATGGGAGAGGGGGTCATTTTTTAGGTTTGAGGGGCTCTGAAGATCACATTGGAAATGTCATGAATAGGCACTATGATTTTCAGCTGCACCGCGTGGTGTTGTACAATGTTCGTAAGTTTCGTTTAAATCGGCGTGTTCCACCAATTCGGCGAATGTGAATGTGTATTTTTTCCATATCGATAATGAAATGAAGTTGTGTAGTTTTGCATATCAATAATGAAAGGACGTCGAATGTCTGACAGTCTCTGGGGAAAATATGTTTGAGTGTCACGTATTGACACTTTCTGGGAATCTGCGGACAACCTTTCTGTATGAGGATGGAAAGTGGCTAGGTAATATGTGCGTTTGTTTTTCACTTATTGTCCTCTGAATGACTGCATGTTAACATAGGAGAGGGGGGCATTTTTTAGGTTTGAGGGGCTCTGGAGGTCAAATTTGGAAATTTTATGAATAGGCACTATGATTTTCAGATGTACCGCGTGGTGTTGTACAATGTCCGTAAGTTTCGTTTAAATCGGCGTGTTCCACCAATTCGGCGAATGTGAATGTGTAGTTTTTCATATCGATAATGAAATGAAGTTTTGTTGTAAAAAGTTGTACAAAATGATCATTTGTGCTAATAATATATTATTTTAATCAAAAGAAAAACCGAACAATTCCAACGCGTTTCGATTAACAAATCAACATCAGAGAATTATCTGAATTCTCTGATGTTGATTTGTTAATCGAAACGCGTTAGAATTGTTCGGCTTTTCTTTTGATTAAAATAATATATTATTAGCACAAATGATCATTTTGTACAACTTTTTTACAATGAACAAGTTGCTAAACGTTCTCCAAACTCTTATCGAAGTTGTGTTGTTTTGCATATCGATAATGAAAGGACGTTGACTGTCTGACAGCCTCTGGGGAAAATACGTTTGAATGTCACGTATTGACACTTTCTTGAAATCTGCGGACATCCTTTATGTATGAGGATGCAAAGCCTCTAGCTAATTTGTGCGTTTCTTTTTCACTTATTGTCTTCTGTATGACTGCATGTTAACATGGGATAGGGGGTATTTTTTTTAGCTTTGAGGGGCTCTGGAGGTCAACTTCGGAAATGTCATGAATAGGCACTATGATTTTCAGATGCACCACGTGGTGTTGTACAATATCTGTAAGTTTTGTTTAAGTCGGCGTGTTCCACCAATTTGGTGAATGTGCATGATTGAAAAGAAGTGGAAAACTTGACGGCCTCTGAGGGCTGTATTTTTTAGTGTCACGTTTTGACACTTTCTGGAAATCTGCGGACAATCTTTCTGTATGAGGATGCACAGTTGCTAAGTAATATGTGCGTTTCTTTTTCACTTATTGTCTTCTGAATGACTGCATGTCAACATGGGAGAGGGGGTCATTTTTTAGGTTTGAGGGGCTCTGGAGGTCAAATTTGGAAATGGCATGAATATCACTATGATTTACAGATGCACCGCGTGGTGTTGTATAATGTCCGTAAGTTTCGTTTAAATCGGCGTGTTCCACCAATTCAGCGAATGTGAATGTGTATTTTTCCATATCGATAATGAAAGGAAGTTGTGTAGTTTTGCATATCGATAATGAAAGGACGTTGAATGTCTGACAGTCTCTGGGGAAAATATGTTTGAGTGTCACGTATTGACACTTTCTGGAAATCTGCGGACAATCTTTCTGTATGAGGATGCAAAGTCTCTAGCTAATTTGTGCGTTTCTTTTTCACTTATTGTCTTCTGAATGGCGGCATGTTAACATGGGGATGGGGTCATTTTTTAGGTTTGAGGGGCTCTGGAGGTCAAATTTGGAAATGTCGTGAATAGGCACTATGATTTTCAGATGTACCGCGTGGTGTTGTACAATGTCCGTAAGTTTTGTTTAAATCGGCGTGTTCCACCAATTCGGCGAATGTGAATGTGTATTTTTCCATATCGATAATGAAATGAAGTTGTGTAGTTTTGCATATCGATAATGAAACGACGTTGAATGTCTGACAGTCTCTTGGGAAAATATGTTTGAGTGTCACGTATTGACACTTTCTGGAAATCTGCGGACAACCTTTCTGTATGAGGATGGAAAGTGGCTAGGTAATATGTGCGTTTCTTTTTCACTGATTGTCTTCTGAATGACTGCATGTTAACATAGGAGAGGGGGTCATTTTTTAGGTTTGAGGGGCTCTGGAGGTCAAAATGTCATGAATAGGCACTATGATTTTCAGATGTACCGCGTGGTGCTGTACAATGTCCGTAAATTTCGTTTAAATCGGCGTATTCCACCAATTCGGCGAATGTGAATGTGTAGTTTTTCATATCGATAATGAAATGAAGTTTTGTTGTTTTGCATATCGATAATGAAAGGACGTTGACTGTCTGACAGCCTCTGGGGAAAATACGTTTGAGTGTCACGTATTGACACTTTCTGGAAATCTGCGGACATCCTTTATGTATGAGGATTCAAAGTCTCTAGCTAATTTGTGCGTTTCTTTTTAACTTATTGTCTTCTGTATGGCCGCATGTTAACATGGGATAGGGGGTATTTTTTAGCTTTGAGGGTCTCCGGAGGTCAAATTTGGAAATGTCATGAAAAGGCACTATGATTTTAAGATGCACCACGTGGTGTTGTACAATGTCTGTAAGTTTTGTTTAAATCGGCGTGTTCCACCAATTCGGCGAATGTGAATGTGTAGTTTTCATATCGATAATGAAATGAAATTGTGTAGTTTTGCATATCGATAATGAAAGGAAGTTCAACGTCTGACAGCCTCTGGGGAAAATACGTTTGAGTGTCACGTATTGACACTTTCTGGAAATATGCGGACCACCTTTCTGTATGAGGATGCAAAGTCTCTAGCTAATTTGTGCGTTTCTTTTTCACTTATTGTCTTTTGAATGACGGCATGTTAACATGGGGGAGGGGGTAATTTTTTAGCTTTCAGAGGCTCTGGAGGTCAAATTTGGAAATGTCATGAATAAGCAGTATGATTTTCAGATGCACCACGTTGTGTTGTACAATTTCGGTAAGTTTTGTTTAAATCGGCGTGTTCCACCAATTTGGTGAATGTGAATGATTACAAATAAGTGGAAAACTTGACGGCCTCTGAGGGCTGTATTTTTTAGTGTCATGTATTGACACTTTCTGGAAATCTGCGGACAACCTTTCTGTATGAGGATGCAATGTCTCTAGGTAATAAGTGCGTTTCTTTTTCACTTATTGTCTTCTGAATGACTGCATGTTAACATGGGAGAGGGGTATTTTTTTAGGTTTGAGGGGCTCTTGAGGTCAAATTTGGAAATGTCATGGATAGGCACTATGATTTTCAGATGCCCCGCGTGGTGATGTACAATGTCCGTAAGTTTCGTTTAAATCGGCGTGTTCCACCAACTCGGCGAATGTGAATGTGTATCTTTCCATATCGATAATGTAATGAAGTTGTGTAGTTTTGCATATCGATAATGAAAGGATGTTGAATGTCTGACAGTCTCTGGGACAAATATGTTTGAGTGTCACGTATTGACACTTTCTGGAAATCTGCGGACTACCTTTGTGTATGAGGATGCAACGTTGCTAGCTAATATGTGCGTTTGTTTTTTACTTATTGTCTTCTGAATGACTGCATGTTAACCCGCGCCGTGCGGGGGGGGGGGGGCGTTTAGACGCCCCCCTCCGTTTTTTGCCAATAGCTAAAAAAACGTTGAAGCCAGGTAGCTGAAATTTTCAGTACCTGTCCGCTGAACATTTTTACAACTTTTGGGAAACCAAAAGTTTCAGGTCTTATCAGGTCAGGTCACCAGGTCAGGTCACGTGACCCAATCTCAGAAAAAGTTTGTGGTCGTGCCACGTCTACAGTTTCCGGGTGATCACTTTTAAACTTGTAGAGTTTGATAAGGATATCATTACCTACAATTTCCATATCTCGGATTTTGTATTCGGTGACCTAAGGTCTGATCGATCACGTGACCTTCCCCATTATAAGTCAATGGGGAAATATTGAAATGCTTTGCTTTCCATGTAAACGCATCCAATCAACGTTTTTTCTTCAGGATCATATGGTAATAGACCATTCTTCATTACCCAGATACTATTTTGGTTTATTTGACCCCCACAAGGTCATCCGAGGTCACATGAGGTCACATACACTTTTTTGCCAATAACTTTTGATCGAAGAGAGATAGAAACTTGAAGGCACGAATGTGATTTTCTCGTCAAGCCGCATCGACCTATACGCAACATGACCCACCGTGACCGACTTGGTCACCATGTGACCTTCACCTGAGGTCAATTTTTTTTAATTGACTTTCTAAGGTCAAGATGTATATTTTTCGATGCGCCTTGCCGATGGAAACACTATGGAGCCACAATCAATGCTCTATCTTGAATAGCAAAAAAGTTATTCGCGAAAAACCTTTCCCAAGATAACAGCCATTTTGACCTTTGATGACCTCTGGAGCCTCAACTATTGACCTGAACTCAAATCTGACGGTAAAACGTTACTGGAGCGTTTCAAGAGCTATCGATTGCTTTTTTCGGTTTCGTCCTAGCTATCATAGTTCCCGAGATATCGTGGGATTTCAGGATCAAGTTACCTAAAACGGGAAAATTTGACCTATGATGACCTCTGGTGACCTCAATAATAACCTGAGCGAAAAAATGACTGAAGTAGTTTCTAAATTATTTTTGACGAGCTTTCCAACGCTGTTTTTCGTTTTGCGCTACATTGCCTAGGAGCAGAGTTAGGAGGGGGCGTCGAAACGCCCCCCCCCCCCCCCCCCCCGGCACGGCGAAGGTGGCGCCGAGCACCGGCACGGCGCGGGTTAAAGGAAATAGTTCACCTTCGGAAATTTTTCAGAACACGATTTTATTATATTTTTAATATAGTTTCTTTTTTTCTTTTTAAAAATGGTCCTACATCGCGTTAATTCAGGACAGAAGGTCGTAAATTATTAATGTTATGGTGTGCGTTATTGGTCTGCGCATGCGCCCTGGTAGTGCTGGCACTCTCAGACGGTACGGTATATCATATATGCGCCGCATTCCTTCGCCAAGAAGTCAAATATCTTCGGCTGGAGAGTCTTTTCAGCCAAGAAAAGTTGCAGATAAGGATTTCTCAACACGGGCTACAAAACTGCTATTTCAGTTCAAAATCCCATGTTGAAGGTGAACTATTATCTTTAACATGGGAGATGGGGTCATTTTTCAGGTTTGAGGGGCTCTGGAGGTCAAATTTGGAAATGTCATGAATAGGCACTATGATTTTCAAACGCACCGCGTGGTGTTGTACAATGTCCGTAAGTTTCGTTTAAAGGAAATAGTTCACCTTCGGAAATTTTTCAGAACACGATTTTATTATATTTTTTAATACAGTTTCTTTTTTTCTTTTCAAAAATGGTCCTACATCGCGCCAATTCAGGACAGAAGGTCGTAAATTATTAATGTTATGGTGTGCGTTATTGGTCTGCGCATGCGCCCTGGTTGTGCTGGCACTCTCAGACGGTACGGTATATCATATATGCGCCGCATTCCCTCACCAAAAAGTAAAATATCTTCGGCTGGAGAGTCTTTTCAGCCAAGAAATGTTGCAGATAATGATTTCTCAACGCGGGCTACAAAACTGCTATTTCAGTTCAAAATCCCATGTTGAAGGTGAACTATTTCCTTTAAATCGGCGTGTTCCCCAATTTGCTGAATGTGAATGATTGAAAATAAGTGGAAAACTTGACGGCCTTTGTGGGCTGTATTTTTCAGTGTCACGTATTGAGACTTTCTGGAAATCTGCGGACAACCTTTCTGTATGAGGATGCAAAGCCGCTAGCTAATATGTGCGTTTCTTTTTCACTTATTATCTTCTGAATGACTGCATGTTAACATGGGAGAGGGGGTCATTTTTTAGCTTTGAGGGGCTCTGGAGGTCAAATTTGGAAATGTCATGAATAGGCACTATGATTTTCAGATGTACCGCGTGGTGTTGTACAATGTCCATAAGTTTCGTTTAAATTGGCGTGTTCCACCAATTTGGTGAATGTGAATGATTTAAAATAAGTGGAAAACTTGACGGCCTCTGAGGGGTGTATTTTTGAGTGTCACGTATTGTCACTTTCTGGAAATCTGCGGACAACCTTTCTTTATGAGGACGCAAAGTCTCGGGCTAATTTGTGCGTTTCTTTTTGACTTATTGGCTCCTGAATGACTGCAGGTTAACATGGGAGAGGGGGTAATTTTTCAGGTTTTAGGGTCTCTTACTCAATAACCTTTGAGTGTCATGAATAGTGACCTATATATTTATTTATTTAACATCATCGCCGACGGGGTGAACCATTTATGGGCCATTTATTTTCTGAAAGAGCATGTTTTTATCTATTTGTTTGCATAGTTTCATTGAATTTGGTGCGTTCTGGTGAATGTGTCATTTGAATGTGAATGTGAATATCATGAAACTTGATGTACGTTCAATTTGATTTTGACATCTGTAAAAAATAAGGCCCATGTGTATTTGAATAGGGACTCTAAACCGACATCGTAGTCTCTTTACCCAACTGGTAATGACAGTCGACTTGTTTTAAGGTCAGCCTTGGAATATTTTCGTCTTTCATTTCTCGATCCCCGGGTGGTTCGCAATCTAGACACCTGGCGCTGTTCGGCGGCCGGCTCTCGCGAGAGCGCTCACCGACGTCACACAGGGCAGTGTCGTCATAATGAGTGACGTCAGCTCGCGGCCGCCGAACACCGGCGAGCAAACCCGTTAGCAAGCCATGCTAGCGCTCTTTTTCAATCGCTGGAATGCCGCTCGCGCGCGCGAGCACGTGACGTCACGTAAGGGGGCACGCGTACATGAAACTGTGCGCGTGTCGTCATCGTTTACTCGCTCCTAATTGGTGAATCGCACGTTGCTAGGCAACCTGCGAGCCCACTAGCACTGGCTAGCGTGAGAGCCGAGCGCTGTTCGGCGGCCGGCTCTCGCGAGAGCGCTCACCGACGTCACACAGGGCAGTGTCGTCATAATGAGTGACGTCAGCTCGCGGCCGCCGAACACCGGTGAGCAAACTCGTTAGCAAGCCATGCTAGCGCTCTTTTTCAATCGCTGGAATGCCGCTCGCGCGCGAGCACGTGACGTCACGTAAGGGGGCACGCGTACATGAAACTGTGCGCGTGTCGTCATCGTTTGATCGCTCCTGATTGGTGAATCGCACGTTGCTCGGCAACCTGCGAGCCCACTAGCACAGGCTAGCGTGAGAGCCGGCAGCCGAACAGGGCTCGGGATTGGTGAATCGCACGTTGCTAGGCAACCTGCGAGCCCACTAGCACTGGCTAGCGTGAGAGCCGGCAGCCGAACAGGGCTCTGGCAGCCAAACAGGAGCGCTGTTCGGCGGCCGGCTCTCGCGAGAGCGCTTACCGACGTCACACAGGGCAGTGCCGTCATAATGAGTGACGTCAGCTCGCGGCCGCCGAACACCGGCGAGCAAACCCGTTAGCAAGCCATGCTAGCGCTCTTTTTCAATCGCTGGAATGCCGCTCGCGCGCGAGCACGTGACGTTACGTAAGGGGGCACGCGTACATGAAACTGTGCGCGTGTCGTCATTGTTTGCTCGCTCCTGATTGGTGAATCGCACGTTGCTAAGCAACCTGCGAGCCCACTAGCACTGGCTAACGTGAGAGCTGAGCGCTGTTCGGCGGCCGGCTCTCGCGAGAGCGCTCACCGACGTCACACAGGGCAGTGTCGTCATAATGAGTGACGTCAGGTCGCGGCCGCCGAACACCGGCGAGCAAACCCGTTAGCAAGCCATGCTAGCGCTCTTTTTCAATCGCTGGAATGCCGCTCGCGCGCGAGCACGTGACGTCACGTAAGGGGGCACGCGTACATGAAACTGTGCGCGTGTCGTCATCGTTTGCTCGCCCCTGATTGGTAAATCGCACGTTGCTAGGCAACCTGCGATCCCACTAGCACTGAGCCCTGTTCGGCTGCCGGCTCTCACGTTAGCCAGTGCTAGTGGGCTCGCATGTTGCCTAGCAACGTGCGATTCGCCAATCAGGAGCGAGCAAACGCTGACGTCACGCGGACATTTTCATGTACGCGTGCCCCCTTACGTGACGTCACGTGCTCGCGCGTGAGCGGCATTCCAGCGATTGAAAAAGAGCGCTAGCATGGCTTGCTAACGGGCTTGCTCGCCGGTGTTCGGCGGCCGCGAGCTGACGTCACTCATTATGACGACACTGCCCTGTGTGACGTCGGTGAGCGCTCTCGCGAGAGCCGGCCGCCGAACAGCGCTCTGGCTAGCGTGAGAGCCGAGCGCTGTTCGGCGGCCGGCTCTCGCGAGAGCGCTCACCGACGTCACACAGGGCAGTGTCGTCATAATGAGTGACGTCAGCTCGCGGCCGCCGAACACCGGCGAGCAAGCCCGTTAGCAAGCCATGCCAGCGCTCTTTTTCAATCGCTGGAATGACGCTCGCGCGCGAGCACGTGACGTCACGTAAGGGGACACGCGTACATGAAACTGTGCGCGTATCGTTATCGTTTGCTCGCTCCTGATTGGTGAACCGCACGTTGCTTGGCAACCTGCGAGCCCACTAGCACTGGCTAGCGTGAGAGCCGGCAGCCGAACAGGGCTCCGGCAGCCGAACAGGGCTAGGGCTCTGGCTACTGAGCGCTGTTCGGCGGCCGGCTCTCGCGAGAGCGCTCACCGACGTCACACAGGGCAGTGTCGTCATAATGAGTGACGTCGGCTCGCGGCCGCCGAACACCGGCGAGCAAACCCGTTAGCAAGCCATGCTAGCGCTCTTTTTCAATCGCTGGAATGCCGCTCGCGCGCGAGCACGTGACGTCACGTAAGGGGGCACGCGTACATGAAACTGTGCGCGTATCGTCATCGTTTGCTCGCTCCTGATTGGTCAATCGCACGTTGCTAGGCAACCTGCGAGCCCACTAGCACTGGCTAGCGTGAGAGCCGGCAGCCGAACAGGGCTCTGGTTCGCTTTTCCTGCGCAATAGATGTCGACAAAAAATTGTGCCAAAAATTTGGCAGCACAAAGGATTTCCCTGTTATTAAAAAATGTATATATGACGTCACCAACCCACTTTTCGCTTAAAACTAAAAGTTAAATATCTTCCAAGATTATTTTTTTTAGGACAAAAAAAAGTTAACGAACATGTTCAGCTGATCTCACCTGACATGTAGACACACAATTAAGTGTGATTCGACAACTTTCACAAAGGTGGGACAGTCCGTGGAGCGGGATTCGACTGCCATAGTGACGTCACGGTTGTCAAACAACTTGCGCCCCCGAGCCTATATGGCGCTCAAGCGGTGTCACTCTTTGCTATCTTTTGATTTTTAATGTTGACAAATAATACAACAATTGCAGTATCTGCTTGAGTATCTGTCACAGTAGCAGGCAAGTTAATAACTAAGTAGGTAATTCTCACTGATCCAGCCTTCTTTGTTGCTTTTTTCATGCTATTGGCCATGTAGACGATACTGACACAATATATCACCAACAGCGGTATGACAAGTCGGTAACGGTGGGGCTGGCGTCACCGGCACGGCCAGGCAGTAAAATAAAGGTTCAAAGTTACTATCACCGTTGTTGGTCTGGAGTCATAGGGAAGCTTTATGACGTCACCAAGTTCTGGCTGCGAGCTAATCTTAGGCTGACCAGATCAGACTTAATGGCTACAAGCGAATCTTAGGCTGACCCGATCAGACTTAATGGCTACCAGCGAATCTTGGGCCGACCCGATCAGACTTAATGGCTACAAGCAAATCTTGGCCGACCCGATCAGACTTGATGGCTACAAGCTAATCTTAGGCCGACCCTATTGGACTTAATGGCTATGAGTGGTAGGTTTCGTCCCGATCAGAATTAATGGCTATGAGCTGTAGGCAGACCCAATCAAACTTAATGGCGGGGTTAGGTTAGATTAGGCTAGTTTTATGAATTCCGATTGGTTTGGCCTACCGCTTGTAGCTATTAAATCGGGGCGGCCTAAGATTTGTTTGTAGCCAGATCTGATGATGTCATCAAGCTTCCCTATGACTCCAGACCAACAACAGTGATAGTAACATTGAAACCTTGATTTTATTGCCCAGACGCGACAGTGACGCCAACCCCACCATTACCAAAAGGTCTGTGTTAGGATGTATCTGGTATTTTGGTTGTTTACACTATTTTATATTTACTGAGCTACTGTGGCAACACATTTGTGCAATAATCAACTCAGCATTTGGAGGGTAGGAATGTAGTCACACCTAAAATAAATATCCAGAGATCCAGATAATGATAATTTAGAGAAAACCATTTTTGAGATTTTGACATTCAAGAACTTTACTGCACTATTTGAGTACAGTATCATTTTTCTTCCATTGTATGTGTACTTTATTGAAGGGAATAGTTCACCTTACTGGTTTCTTGAACTTCTGACAAATGGTTTTTCTAAGCTGAAAAAATATGGACATGACTTTGGATTGGACAATAGGAGGATACCTGTTGAAAATCAGCAAGTTTCTCTTTTGTATGACACATGAGTCCATGACATCATAAAATACCACTGGTTTATCATGGCCTTCTACAGTCTTCTACAGTCTCTTCTCTTTTACAATCTTTTACAGCCTTCTACAGTCTCTGACAGGGTTTGCTGTTCTGTTCAGAGTCTGAGTGCATCATTGGTATTAGCAAGGTGCCAAGCAATAAGGGACTCCATCTTGGAGAGTATAAAAGGTCCCATATGTAACACTATACCAACTGCTGACCATTTTGGAAGCCTGAACCCTCTAACTTCCAGACTTATTTGTTTTATCCTGTGCCAAAGTTATTGAGTGTAGAAATTAAATTATTTCACCACACTCAATATTTCAGTCTGTACTGTTATGCTATCTCGGTTCAGAACACATGTTTAAGGTGAACTATTCCCTTTAAGAGACTAATACTATGCTGATATGCTTTCTCTTTCCAGTTTTTCTGCATTAGTTGTCATCCCCAGTTTATCCATTACAAATCCCTCCATTGGCTTGTTGTAATCCAATAACATCACCAGGTTTATCCCATGCTTCAATCAAAGTTGAATCCTATTACAATTAATAGTCCCAACATTTCCAATGGTTCTGGCATTTTAATTTGATTGAAGCACCTATGCTCATTAGGTATCTCATATATGATACTAATAATTCCAATGATTAAAACATTCCTCTTCATTTATGATAACAATATTTTGCCTGCAAGGTGTTGTGAATCAGAATGTGAAAGACAATCATGATAAAGTAGGTTGTCATATGTTCATTCTAAAAGTAAAGGCTTGCTGCCATTGGATAGTGAGATTGTTTAACTGTTATAATTATAACTTCTGTTCTGTATTTCCGTGAGTAAATGCCAGACTATAGGGACTTGTCTCTTGATTTGCTACAGGTCAGTTCTCTGCAGTCACCACCAGTCTGTCTGTGGGTGAGTGAGTGGGTTGCCCTGCTGGGCTGAGCAGAGATGGCTGGCCAGTTCCCGGGCATGGTTGGGGGTGGCATCAGCCAGAACAACTCGTTCATGATGCAACAGCAGCCGGCGCAGCCGCAGCCGGGTGCCGGCGGCGTCAGCGGCGCCGGCGGCGTGTTCACCAGCCAGGCGGCGCCGATGGCGGCCGAGTCGGGCTCGTTCGCCGGCCAGCCGGGCTCCTTCTCCGGCTACCCGAGCGGCCAGCCGGCGATGTCGCAGCCGGCGCCCGGCGGCTACCCCAACCCTCCGGCCTACACGCAGTCGGGCGGCGCCGCCTACAGCCTGGCCTCGCCATACATGAGCGGCTCGTACGGCGCCCAGTCGCCCGTCTACTCACAGTCGGGCCCGGTGGCGCGGCCGCAGATGAGCGCCTCTCCAGCCGGCTTCCCGGGACCAGCCGGCCCCTATCAGCACCACTTCCAGCAGCCGGGCTTCCAGCAGCAGCCGCAGCAGCCAGCCCAGCAACCGCAGCAGCCGCAGCAGCCGCCCACCGGGTTCGCCGCGCCGATGCAGGGCTTCCCGAGCCCGCAGCCGCAGCCGCAGTTCAGCCAGTCGCTGCAGCAGCAGCAGCTGCATGCGCAGTTCGCCATGCAGCAGCAGCAGCAGCCGTTCTCGGCGCAGCAGCAGCAGCAGGCCAATCTTCCGACACAGACGATGATGACCTCCGGTAACGGTCTGACCTGACCCGCACCCCTGCCTGCCCGCACGCTGCCTGCCCGGGCTCCCGAGGCACCACCGGCGCCGGACTGTCGTCCGCCGACCACGCATGCGGCGGCACCGATCGGCCGCGCGGCCGGCGCTCCAGCCGCCTCTGTAATCCGCCGCGGGTGTCGGCCCTAATGCATGTCGCCGTCGCCCCCACGCCTGTGACGTCTCCCACTGCATGAGCTTGACACCTCCGCCTCGACTGCAACCACAGGGCTAACGTGTGTTATGTGTGGTGTAACGTTCCCTCTGCATGTGGCATGTCACCTCCTCCGCGACTGCTAGGTCAGGGCTGGTGTGTGTTATGTGTGGTGTAATGTTCCCTCTGCATGTGGCATGTCACCTCCTCCGCGACTGCTAGGTCAGGGCTGGTGTGTGTTATGTGTGGTGTAACGTTCCCTCTGCATGTGGCATGTCACCCCCTCCGCGACTGCTAGGTCAGGGCTGGTGTGTGTTATGTGTGGTGTAACGTTCCCTCTGCATGTGGCATGTCACCCCCTCCGCGACTGCTAGGTCAGGGCTGGTATGTGTTGTGTGGTGTAACGTTCCCTCTGCATGTGGCATGTCACCCCCTCCGCGACTGCTAGGTCAGGGCTGGTATGTGTTGTGTGGTGTAACGTTCCCTCTGCATGTGGCATGTCACCCCCTCCGCGACTGCTAGCGCAGGGCTGGTGTGTGTTGTGTGTGGTGTAACGTTCCCTCTGCATGTGGCATGTCACCCCCTCCGCGACTGCTAGGTCAGGGCTGGTATGTGTTGTGTGGTGTAACGTTCCCTCTGCATGTGGCATGTCACCCCCTCCGCGACTGCTAGCGCAGGGCTGGTGTGTGTTATGTGTGGTGTAACGTTCCCTCTGCATGTGGCATGTCACCCCCTCCGCGACTGCTAGCGCAGGGCTGGTGTGTGTTATGTGTGGTGTAACGTTCCCTCTGCATGTGGCATGTCACCCCCTCCGCGACTGCCAGCGCAGGGCTGGTATGTGTTGTGTGGTGTAACGTTCCCTCTGCATGTGGCATGTCACCCCCTCCGCGACTGCCAGCGCAGGGCTGGTATGTGTTGTGTGGTGTAACGTTCCCTCTGCATGTGGCATGTCACCCCCCCTCCGCGACTGCTAGCGCAGGGCTGGTGTGTGTTATGTGTGGTGTAACGTTCCCTCTGCATGTGGTATGTCACCCCCTCCGCGACTGCTAGGTCAGGGCTGGTGTGTGTTATGTGTGGTGTAACGTTCCCTCTGCATGTGGCATGTCACCCCCTCCGCGACTGCTAGGTCAGGGCTGGTGTGTGTTATGTGTGGTGTAACGTTCCCTCTGCATGTGGCATGTCACCCCCTCCGCGACTGCTAGGTCAGGGCTGGTATGTGTTGTGTGGTGTAACGTTCCCTCTGCATGTGGCATGTCACCCCCTCCGCGACTGCTAGCGCAGGGCTGGTATGTGTTGTGTGGTGTAACGTTCCCTCTGCATGTGGCATGTCACCCCCTCCGCGACTGCTAGGTCAGGGCTGGTGTGTGTTATGTGTGGTGTAACGTTCCCTCTGCATGTGGCATGTCACCTCCTCCGCGACTGCTAGGTCAAGGCTGGTGTGTGTTTTGTGAGGTGTAACGTTCCCTCTGCATGTGGCATGTCACCCCCTCCGCGACTGCTAGGTCAGGGCTGGTGTGTGTTGTGTGGTGTAACGTTCCCTCTGCATGTGGCATGTCACCCCCTCCGCGACTGCTAGGTCAGGGCTGGTATGTGTTGTGTGGTGTAACGTTCCCTCTGCATGTGGCATGTCACCCCCTCCGCGACTGCTAGGTCAGGGCTGGTGTGTGTTATGTGTGGTGTAACGTTCCCTCTGCATGTGGCATGTCACCCCCTCCGCGACTGCTAGGTCAGGGCTGGTGTGTGTTATGTGTGGTGTAACGTTCCCTCTGCATGTGGCATGTCACCCCCTCCGCGACTGCTAGGTCAGGGCTGGTGTGTGTTTTGTGTGGTTTGACGTCCCGCTGAATGTTGTCTAAATGTTGACCTAAATGTTGACTAAATGGCTCACTTGGCTATCCACATGCCGACTGGCATGGCTCACTGTATGCTGTGCTGGCTCTCCACCACCAGTTCGCTGTCCCCTGGCTCCGCTCCGCTGCGGTGTGGTCAGTCCGTCGGCCGGACGGTGCTTCGGTGACGGATGTTGTCGCCGCTCGTCGCTGGGCTGGCCGGTGCTGGTCTGTTGCACGGTATACCACCGTGTGTGTGTGTTATGCCTGCACTGGTGACGGCTTCTCCATTTCGGTGGCGGAGCAGGCGAACTTGGATTGGCTTGCATGCTGTGTTATGCCTGCACTGGTGACGGCTTCTCCATTTCGGTGGCGGAGCAGGCGATCTTGGATTGGCTTGCATGCTGTGTTATGCCTGCACTGGTGACGGCTTCTCCATTTCGGTGGCGGAGCAGGCGATCTTGGATTGGCTTGCATGCTGTGTCCGATCCGCAAATCACACGTGTGCGAATGTGCGATGGATGTGTGCATTTGACCTAAGCTGTGAATTACCAAGTTCGTTAATTTATGAATAATTGTCTGGTAGTGATTAATGTACTAGAGTAGCTCACCGCATGCGCATGGTGTACGAATCATAATATTAGTGTTTTGTTACCTGTTTTCCCTGTTAATTCCATACTGCAGAAACACTCCAGGCATCTCTAAATTGCCAGCCTTGTGTTTTTGCCTCAGATGTGATAAGCAGGAGATGACCTACGTCAGCAGTATGGCCATATGGCCATATCGTGACTCGTTGCGTCGTGTGTCCGGGTTGTGACGTTGTGCTGTATATCGTTTCCAGCTGCCGGCGGCTCTGTGGTCATGAGTCAGCAGCAGGCTGGGGCGCCGACCCCGCCGCAGGCGCAGGCGCCAGCCATGCCCGCTCAGCAGCAGCAGCAGCAGCAGCAGCAACCGCAGCAGCAACAGCCGCAGCAACAGCAGCAGACGCAGCCACAGCCACAGCAGCAGCAGCAGCAGCAACGTGACTATAACGTGGCGACGCTGTGCCGTTATGGTCAGGAGCATTTGCTAGACCTGGTCAGCCGGTCACAGGAGCTGTTCAACCTGCTCAAACTGCACCAGGTACGGAACCCGCCCAGCAGACCACGGTGACCGACACCGGGACTGATGACCGACACACCGGGACTGATGACCGCAGACCGACACACCGGGACTGATGACCGCAGACCGACACACCGGGACTGATGACCGCAGACCGACACACCGGGACTGATGACCGCAGACCGACACACCGGGACTGATGACCGCAGACCGACACACCGGGACTGATGACCGCAGACCGACACCGGGACTGATGACCGCAGACCGACACACCGGGACTGATGACCGCAGACAGACACACCGGGACTGATGACCGCAGACCGACACACCGGGACTGATGACCGCAGACAGACACACCGGGACTGATGACCGCAGACAGACACACCGGGACTGATGACCGCAGACCGACACACCGGGACTGATGACCGCAGACCGACACACCGGGACTGATGACCGCAGACCGACACACCGGGACTGATGACCGCAGACCGACACACCGGGACTGATGACCGCAGACCGACACACCGGGACTGATGACCGCAGACACCGGGACTGATGACCGCAGACCGACACACCGGGACTGATGACCGCAGACCGACACACCGGGACTGATGACCGCAGACCGACACACCGGGACTGATGACCGCAGACCGACACACCGGGACTGATGACCGCAGACCGACACACCGGGACTGATGACCGCAGACCGACACACCGGGACTGATGACCGCAGACCGACACACCGGGACTGATGACCGCAGACCGACACACCGAGACTGATGACCGACACACCGGGACTGATTCCACCGACACACCGGGACTGATTCCACCGACACACCGGGACTGATCCCACCGACACACCGGGACTGATTCCACCGACACACCGGGACTGATCCCACCGACACACCGGGACTGATCCCACCGACACACCGGGACTGATCCCACCGACACACCGGGACTGATCCCACCGACACACCGGGACTGATTCCACCGACACACCGGGACTGATCCCACCGACACACCGGGACTGATCCCACCGACACACCGGGACTGATTCCACCGACACACCGGGACTGATCCCACCGCTGGTCGTGTGCCGCAAACGTTATACGCATTGAGCGAGCCAAAAGTTACCAAATTGCCGTCATACCTGAACTGAGGCGAACTCAGCGTCAGGCGGATATCGTTAGTTATTGTAAGATACATGATATAGATCAGGATGAGTACTGCGATTGGCTGAACTACTCTGCGGAGTGCGGAGTTCCGTGATTGAGTTCCGTGATGGACCTTCCGACCGGTGTGACCGCGTGCCGCCGTCCGGCAGCCGCCAAACGGCACCGCACAGGGCGCCAACATCAGCGCCGACAAGCAGAACAAGATCAAACAGCACCTGGAGTACATCCGCATGCTGTTCCGCCGACTGCGCATCTACCACGACCGCGCCTCCGACACCTGCGCCGGCTTCGAGTTCACGCCGGTCGAGGTGAGAGCTCGGCCGCCAGACGGCCGGCTGGCTGAGGGCTCTGGCGGCTGAGCGCACTGGTGACGCGATCCAGTCGATTGGTTTGGTCCAGTCCAGCCGTTGGTCCAGTCGATCGCAGAATGTTGGTCAGTCGTCAGAATTCCGTGTTTAAGACTCGGTGTGGTAAAAACACTTGACATTTATGATAGCTAGAGAGTAGCTGATGATCGGGGTCTGTTTACAGGGCTTGATTCCGTACAAGGACGAGCAGGACAGTAAACTGGAGGACAAGAAGCAGTCTGAGCTGTGTCGCCAGGCCACAGAGGAGTTCAACGAGATGAAGGATGTGAGCAGAACTGGTGATAATGCTCTCTGGACGTGTCGAATGTGTTGAGATGTGAGCTTAACTGCTCAACAATCGGCGGCCAAATGTTTACCGGACCCACATCAAATGATTCTTAACCCATTATTGCCCAACTCATTCTCATCGAACTTTGCCACAGTTTTCCGACATGTTGATGCAGATTCGAAGTCCCCCAGAAATGCCGACTTGTGACCCTCCTAGCCACTGGCCACCACGTCCTGACACACCTAGTCCTCTATCTGTCGGCAGCACGTACAGCTGCGGAGCCGCTACCTGAAGGAGGTGATTGACCAGCTGCGCAACATCGTCTGGGACGTGAACACCATGCTGGCTATGCGGAATCCGACCTAGGCCGCCGCCGACCGCTGTGCTGACCGACGGCAGTCCCGTCCACCGCTCCGCCGCCCGTCAGCCGCCGCACCTCAGCGGTGCCGGGCTGGCTCGGTGGCGGTGTGATCCCCGTCTGTGCCGCCGCCACTCTGTCTTTGAAGTATCAGGCCGGCTTCGGTATGTGGCCACATTAAGCCCATCACGAGTGTTCGTTACATTATGAATGCAATGTATTTGTACAAGTGAAACTGTATACATATATGAATAAACATGTCCACTGTACACACCGTGTACGATCACCAAGCGGATAAACTTCACCATTACCTCCAGCGACAAACGGATGTCAGAACGCCGGACGGATCGTGTCAGGATCAGCTCTGACAACAGACCGTTCAGGGTACCGTGCCGGGCGGCGGCGGGACCCCAGCAGACCGGAGGGCCGGGCCGGGCCGGCCCGGCAGGCGGCGGCGGGACCCCAGCAGACCGGAGGGCCGGTCCGGCAGACGGCGGCGGGACCCCAGCAGACCGGAGAGCCGGCCCGGCAGGCGGCGGCGGGACCCCAGCAGACCGGAGAGGAGGGCCGGCAGGCGGCGGCGGGACCCCAGCGGCCCGGAGGGCCGGGCCGGCAGGCGGCGGCGGCGGCGGGACCCCAGCAGGCGGCGGTGGGATCCCAGCAGGCGGCGGCGGGACCCCAGCAGACCGGAGGGCCGGCCCGGCAGGCGGCGGGACCCCAGCAGCCCGGATGGCCGGGCCGGCAGGCGGCAGCGGCGGGACCCCAGCAGGCGGCGGTGGGACCCCAGCAGGCGGCGGCGGGTCCCCAGCAGACCGGAGGGCCGACCCGGGCGGGTGGCTTGGTGGCGCGGCTAGCTGGAGAGACGGTCAGAAGGCCTGTGCGCAGGCGTCGCTGCAGAACACCTTGTTGCTGGCGCAGATGAAGGGGGCGCTGACCAGGCCGGCGCGGCACGCGTAGCAGTGGAAACACTCGGTCGTGGCGTGCCAGAACAGCTCGTCACCTAGGCTGACGCGCTGACTGGACGGCGCGATCGGACGCGAACACGTCACACATACCTGGTGGCACAGAACGGGCAGAGGTCAGGTCACAGGTTAGCCTGCCGGCACGGGACGGTCAGGTTACAGGTCACACACACCTGCAGACACAGGAGGGACAGGTCACGTGCGCTGACGGAGAATCCGTGCCGTCACGGTGCGGGTACATAACGCTGCCAGGAGCGTGATGCTGACTACCGCCGTCAGCATCAGGACACCAACACGAGGCAGACATCAGCATCAGGACACCAACACGAGGCAGACATCAGCATCAGGACACCAACACGAGGCAGACATCAGCATCAGGACACCAACACGAGGCAGACATCAGCATCAGGACACCAACACGAGGCAGACATCAGCATCAGGACACCAACACGAGGCAGACATCAGCATCAGGACACCAACACGAGGCAGACATCAGCATCAGGACACCAACACGAGGCAGACATCAGCATCAGGACACCAACACGAGGCAGACATCAGCATCAGGACACCAACACGAGGCAGACATCAGCATCAGGACACCAACACGAGGCAGACATCAGCATCAGGACACCAACACGAGGCAGACATCAGCATCAGGACACCAACACGAGGCAGACATCAGCATCAGGACACCAACACGAGGCAGACATCAGCATCAGGACACCAACACGAGGCAGACATCAGCATCAGGACACCAACACGAGGCAGACATCAGCATCAGGACACCAACACGAGGCAGACATCAGCATCAGGACACCAACACGAGGCAGACATCAGCATCAGGACACCAACACGAGGCAGACATCAGCATCAGGACACCAACACGAGGCAGACATCAGCATCAGGACACCAACACGAGGCAGACATCAGCATCAGGACACCAACACGAGGCAGACATCAGCATCAGGACACCAACACGAGGCAGACATCAGCATCAGGACACCAACACGAGGCAGACATCAGCATCAGGACACCAACACGAGGCAGACATCAGCATCAGGACACCAACACGAGGCAGACATCAGCATCAGGACACCAACACGAGGCAGACATCAGCATCAGGACACCAACACGAGGCAGACATCAGCATCAGGACACCAACACGAGGCGGACATCAGCATCAGGACACCAACACGAGGCAGACATCAGGACACCAACACGAGGCAGACATCAGCATCAGGACACCAACACGAGGCAGACATCAGCATCAGGACACCAACACGAGGCAGACATCAGCATCAGGACACCAACACGAGGCGGACATCAGCATCAGGACACCAACACGAGGCAGACATCAGCATCAGGACACCAACACGAGGCAGACATCAGCATCAGGACACCAACACGAGGCAGACATCAGCATCAGGACACCAACACGAGGCAGACATCAGCATCAGGACACCAACACGAGGCAGACATCAGGACACCAACACGAGGCAGACATCAGCATCAGGACACCAACACGAGGCAGACATCAGCATCAGGACACCAACACGAGGCAGACATCAGCATCAGGACACCAACACGAGGCAGACATCAGCATCAGGACACCAACACGAGGCAGACATCAGGACACCAACACGAGGCAGACATCAGGACACCAACACGAGGCAGACATCAGCATCAGGACACCAACACGAGGCAGACATCAGCATCAGGACACCAACACGAGGCAGACATCAGCATCAGGACACCAACACGAGGCAGACATCAGCATCAGGACACCAACACGAGGCAGACATCAGCCATGGTATTCGTGAGTCGCTGGGTCTGGATAGGCATGGGTCTGGGTACGCGGGCGTGGTCGAGCCGTACCTTGCCGTAGTGCTGCTGGTAGCAGTCGAAGCAGTGCGGCCGCTCCTCGCGCAGCACGTACTGGCGGCCGGCCAGCGGCTGGCAGCAGGCGGCGCAGCAGAAGTGTCGCGTGTGCCAGTGCCGGCCGGCCGCCTCCGTGTACTGCTGGGAGAAGATGAGCTTGTCGCAGGCCGGACACCGGCTGAGCCGCTGCCGTTCGGCGTAGTGCCGGCCGCAGAACACCTGGCCAGACTTGTAGAAGTAGATCAGGTCCACCAGCAGCTCCTGTGACGGACGTGGCGGCTGGGGTCAGCCGCTGCCCACCGGAGCGATACACGGCCCACGGGGTTCGTCACTATGGTGGCCCGTGTAACACGTGTACGTCGGCAAACAGCTGATATCAGGCGAGCATTAGCGAGTAGCGAATAGTCTGAAATTAAATAGCGCCGAGTGCACGCTAGTGTTGCGATTATAGTTCTTTGGGCTTGCCACGAAGAACTGATCAGGGTCGGTAACACAGCTGTCTTGGCGTGTGCCGCGCAATGCCGTGTGATACCCAGAGCCCTCGACACTGCCTGCGTCCCTGTCCCTCCGTTTCTCACCCCCGACATCCCTCTCAGCCATCACGTGACTCTCTGCCTGCCGGCCTCTGCCGTGTGGTACCGCTCCGACATTCCTCTCAGCCATCACGTGACTCCTTACCTGCCGGCCGCTGCCGTGTGGTACCGCCCCGACATCCCTCTCAGCCATCACGTGACTCCCTACCTGCCGGCCGCTGCCGTGTGGTACCGGCGGCGTCTCTCCCTCTCAGCCATCACGTGACTCCCTACCTGCCGGCCGCTGCCGTGTGGTACCGCCCCGACATCCCTCTCAGCCATCACGTGACTCCCTACCTGCCGGCCGCTGCCGTGTGGTACCGGCGGCGTCTCTCCCTCTCAGCCATCACGTGACTCCTTACCTGCCGGCCGCTGCCGTGTGGTACCGCCCCGACATCCCTCTCAGCCATCACGTGACTCCCTACCTGCCGGCCGCTGCCGTGTGGTACCGCCCCGACATCCCTCTCAGCCATCACGTGACCCCTCCCTGCCGGCCGCTGGCGTGTGGAACCGCCGGCGTCTCTCCCTCTCAGCCATCACGTGACTCTCTACCTGCCGGCCGCTGCCGTGTGGTACCGCCCCGACATCCCTCTCAGCCATCACGTGACTCCTTACCTGCCGGCCGCTGCCGTGTGGTACCGCCCCGACATCCCTCTCAGCCATCACGTGACTCCTTACCTGCCAGCCGCTGCCGTGTGGTACCGCTCCGACATCCCTCTCAGCCATCACGTGACTCCTTACCTGCCGGCCGCTGCCGTGTGGTACCGCCCCGACATCCCTCTCAGCCATCACGTGACTCCCTACCTGCCGGCCGCTGCCGTGTGGTACCGCCCCGACATCCCTCTCAGCCATCACGTGACTCCCTACCTGCCGGCCGCTGCCGTGTGGTACCGCCCCGACATCCCTCTCAGCCATCACGTGACTCCTTACCTGCCGGCCGCTGCCGTGTGGTACCGCCCCGACATCCCTCTCAGCCATCACGTGACTCCCTACCTGCCGGCCGCTGCCGTGTGGTACCGCCCCGACATCCCTCTCAGCTATCACGTGACTCCCTACCTGCCGGCCGCTGCCGTGTGGTACCGCCCCGACATCCCTCTCAGCCATCACGTGACTCCCTACCTGCCGGCCGCTGCCGTGTGGTACCGCCCCGACATCCCTCTCAGCCATCACGTGACTCGCTACCTGCCGGCCGCTGCCGTGTGGTCCCGCCCCGACATCCCTCTCAGCCATCACGTGACTCTGTACCTGCCGGCCGCTGCCGTGTGGTACCGGCGGCGTCTCTTCCTCACCTGGCAGGTGGTGCAGACGAAACACTGCGGGTGCCAGCACTTGTTGGCGCCGGCCCGCTCAGCGAACACGGCCACGTCTCCGGGCTGCATGGCGGCGCGGCAGTGGTAACAGCACCAGCGCTGGCGCGTGTCCCAGGCCGGCGCCGCCGGACGCTCCGGGGGTGCCACCATTGCCGGCGCCGAGCCGGCCGCCGCCGCCAGGCTGGGGCTGGATGCGGCGGCCGCGCGGCCAGGGGAGCGCGGACCGACCGAGCGGGCCCGTTGCGGGCTGGCCGCCCTGATGAAGCCCTCGGGCGCCGGCGGCGCGCTCTGCAGGCCGCGGAACGGCTGGTCGCCGGTGATGGTAACGGGCGCGCGGCTCAGGCCGCCGGTCGTGCCGCCCACACTGCGGAACGGAGCCCGCGGAGACGGAGACGGCGACCGGTGCAGAGAGGAGCCCGCCCACCTGGGGACAGGTCAGCAGACGGGGAGTGGGGCTGAATGTCAGCACGGCCGACGGCTACAAGGGTTGAAAGCTGGTACACCAAGAACCGTGTTCCGGGTGGTTGAATGTCCGCACTTTACCGCTCTCTATCACTGCACCAGCAAAGTGATCTATCGCCTCGAACCTAAGCGTACGCCATTTCAAGCTCCCACATAAGTCCACGTCACGTCGGTAAGCTCAGCTGGTCTCCAGCTGGCTGAACGCTCAGTAGGGTCAGTGTGATACTGACCTGGCCGACTCGACCTCTGCTGTGAAGCTGTCTGAGTGTTGTGGACCGCGGCTGGGTCCGGCGGAGTCCGGCGGACGCTGCGGTGGCGGCTGTAGCTCCGGGCGGCCCCACTGCGCTGCGGACGGCAGCAGGCCGGCAGCTATACCGCCGTCTGCAACACCGCACACATAGACTGACTGCACAGCGAACGTTAGGCGAGCATCTGCCATGATATTTGCATCTGTGTGTCAGCTAACTGCCCCACTTAAAAGGGTTGATCTACGGCGTGCACTAATGTTGAACATGCAACCTAAAGCGAAACGTCAGGAGATCGTTTCTAAGGCTTACTGGAAAGTCGCCGCCGTTGCTGTTGCTGCTGCTGCCACTGCTGCTGCGGCGACTGCTGCCACTGCTGCTGCTGCTGCTGCTGCTGCTGTGATTGTTGCCACTGTTGCTGCTGCTGTTGCTGCTGCTGTTGCTGCTGCTGTTGCTGTTGTTGTTGCTGCTGCTGCTGTGGTGATGATAGCCCGCTGACCATGCTGGCGAAGTAGGTGGGCTCACCGCCCTGCAGCAGTGGCTGGCAGACGGCGGCAGACGGGCCGGCGCGCCACTGCCCGGTACCCGCCGCCGCCGGGCCCCACTGCAAGATCACATAGACGGACGGACGGCCGTGTCACAGCTCACTGCCTCCACCCACGGAGAGCTCGGCATGGTGGCTCCAGTACACAACGCCCAGCTCACTGTTACCATTGTTACAGGTCGAAGAACGGCACTCGGGAACGGAACGATATACCAGCGCCGCATTGCAGTTGAATTGCTGATATGTCGCCAGCGCATCTTGTCAACTTTCAAGCGCAGAATGTTTTACCTACTTGAGTTAAAATGTTAACTTATTCGCCTCAGATATCCAGAGGAATCCATCTGCCGGCGTGCGTTACTCACCGAGTTCGTCGGCCCAAAGTTGCGCTGGTATTCGCCACCAGGGGGAAACTCGCAGACGATTCCCTGGCCGACGGCGTTCTGCCTGATATCCTGCACGTATGACTGCATCCTGCCGCGAGGAGGGGCGCAGATCACAACACAGAACAGAACAGTGGTACACAGGGAGCGTGGCCACTGCCGACTGCCCGTGGCAACTGGGAAATAAACTGTATTTTATTCACTTGGTCGTTGGCAGAACGTGTTCTGCTTCTCAAGATACCTTCACAGCTGAGTTGTTGGAACTTGTCATCAGAAATAAAATGCTCGATACGTTTGCAACAATATTGATTGTGAATTTAAGTTCATAGCATAACTTTAAAATACAAACTTGTGTGGTCAAAAAAGATCGTAATGAAATCTGATGAACTATACTTGGTCTGCTCACTGATATATGTGCCTATGGACCGACTCATTGGTCTTCGTTTCGCCGGTTCCGGGCCTATCGACTGACCTCCGAGTCTCTGGTTCGCCGTTCACCTGACCTCTGAGCCTCTGGTTCGCCGTTCACCTGACCTCTGAGCCTCCGGGCCGGTGTTCACCTGACCTCTGAGCCTCTGGTTCGCCGTTCACCTGACCTCTGAGCCTCTGGTTCGCCGTTCACCTGACCTCTGAGCCTCTGGTTCGCCGTTCACCTGACCTCTGAGCCTCCGGGTCGGCGTTCACCTGACCTCTGAGCCTCTGGTTCGCCGTTCACCTGACCTCTGAGCCTCTGGTTCGCCGTTCACCTGACCTCTGAGCCTCTAGTTCGCCGTTCACCTGACCTCTGAGCCTCTGGTTCGCCGTTCACCTGACCTCTGAGCCTCTGGTTCGCCGTGCACCTGGCCTCTGAGCCTCTGGTTCGCCGTTCACCTGACCTATGAGCCTCTGGTTCGCCGTTCACCTGACCTCTGAGTCTCTGGTTCGCCGTTCACCTGACCTCTGAGCCTCTGGTTCGCCGTTCACCTGACCTCTGAGCCTCTGGTTCGCCGTTCACCTGACCTCTGAGCCTCTGGTTCGCCGTTCACCTGACCTCTGAGCCTCCGGGCCGGCGTTCACCTGACCTCTGAGCCTCTGGTTCGCCGTTCACCTGACCTCTGAGCCTCTGGTTCGCCGTTCACCTGACCTCTGGTTCGCCGTTCACCTGACCTCTGAGTCTCTGGTTCGCCGTTCACCTGACCTCTGAGTATCTGGTTCGCCGTTCACCTGACCTCTGAGCCTCCGGGCCGGCGTTCTGAGCCTGCCACCGGCTGATGTCGAGGTCCTGTGGGGGGAGCTGGGTCTGTAGGCTGCGCTGCCGGAGTACAGCGCCGCTGGTACCGCGTACCGGCAACCGGCCGGGCGGCAGGTGACTCAGGTACCGCTCCGCCTGCCACAGACAGACAGACAGACAGACACACACACATACAGGTCAGGTGACGAGACACGGCATCTGCCTCTCTCCGCGACACACACACACACACACACACACACACACACACACACACACACGCGCGCGCGCGCACACACACACACACGCGCGCGCGCGCACGCGCACGCGCACGCGCACGCGCACGCGCACACGCACACGCACACGCACACGCACACGCACACGCACACGCACACGCACACGCACACGCACACGCACACGCACACGCACACACAGCACACAGCACACAGCACACAGCAAACAACACACAGCACACAGCACACAGCACGCAGCACGCAGCACACAACACAGCACACAGGACGCACAAGCACACGCAACCACTCACCAGGTCAGCGGACACGCCCGGCGGTACCCACTCCAGCTGGGTGGGCTCGAAGAGCGCGCCACTGCGCCGTCCGCCGTCGCCTGCGCCACAGCGTCAGCGTCAGTCGGCCGGAGCGTCAGGTGAACAGCGGATGCCAGCCCATACAGGAGAGCACGCTACTGGGCCCAACCGGCCTCGGCCTCTAACAGAGGGGACATGGCGCTGGTGGCTCAACAGAGTAAATCGTATCACAGTCACGGCCGCTTAACGTGATCGCTTCCGCACTTCAGCCACATCGGTCATCGACAACGTGTTCTGCAAACGGGCATAAGCTGGGTATTTTTTTTTTTTTTTTTTTTTTTGTACTTCACGTTTTGTACTTTACTACTTTGTTTACTTTGTTTACTTTGTTTACTTTGTTTACTTTGTTTACTTTGTTTACTTTGTTTACTTTGTTTACTATTTTGTACTTTACGAATGGAAATTTGGCATGTCGTGAGCGGTTGATTCCTGGTCTCCTTTACGAATTTCTGCGCGCACTTTCCATCTTATCTGGCAAGGCGCACGGTCACCTCATCTGAACTTCCCTCAAATCTGGTCACTGGATCTGACCCTCCACTCACCTCTGGCGGTCACCTGACTTGACCTGACTTCACCTCTGGCGGTCACCTGACCTGACCTCACCTCTGACGGTCACCTGACCTGACCTGACTTCACCTCTGGCGGTCACCTGACCTGACCTCACCTCTGGCGGTCACCTGACCTGACCTGACTTCACCTCTGGCGGTCACCTGACCTGACCTTACCTCACCTCTGGCGGTCACCTGACCTGACCTGACTTCACCTCTGGCGGTCACCTGACCTGACGGCTGACCTCACCTCTGGCGGTCACCTGACCTGACGGCTGACCTCCCCTCTGGCGGTCAGCTGACCTGACCTGACCTCACCTCTGACGGCTGACCTCACCTCTGGCGGCTGACCTCACCTTTGGCAGTCAGCTGACCTGACCTGACCTGACCTGACGGATGACCTCACCTCTGCTGTTTATCGTCGGCTGGGGGTGCGGAGGAGGCCGGCCGGCGCCGAACAGCTGTCTGACCTGGGCTGACCCGGCACTGTCGTCCTCATAGACGCCGTGCTCCGCGGCACCGCAGCTACAGTGACGGCAGACCTTCCTCCACAAAACACGACCCAGGGTCAGCCATAACAGCTCAGGACACGAACACGATGCGAACACCGCAGCTACAGTGACGGCAGACCTTTCTCCACGAAACACGACCCAGGGTCAGCCATAACAGCTCAGGACACGAACACGATGCGAACACCGCAGCTACAGTGACGGCAGACCTTCCTCCACAAAACACGACCCAGGGTCAGCCATAACAGCTCAGAATACGAACACGATGCGAACACCGCAGCTACAGTGACGGCAGACCTTCCTCCACGAAACACGACCCAGAGGCAGCCATAACAACTCAGAATACGAACACTATGCCAACACCGCAGCTACAGTGACGGCAGACCTTCCTCCACAAAACACGACCCAGGGTCAGCCATAACAACTCAGAACACGATACACTGACGTCTACTGCTATTATTAGCCTCGCCTTTGGCGTCAGCTTGATCCTATTGCTAGTCATTACAATGGAATAGTTATCATTATCATAATAACCGAAAGAGGGAGGTTTCATAGTAATACAATATATACAGTGTACCTATAACAAATCATATATCATTGGCTGACAGCTGTACAGATCATGTCGTGGGAAGGCTGGTCTCTTACCTCCAGTAGTGTAGGTCGAAGCCGGGACAGGCGGGCCCACACCTGAGGCAGGGCGCGCCGCGTCCCAGCTCATGACAGAGCCTCGCGCTGCCGCCAGCTGCCTGCTGGGCCAGCGTGACGCTGCTGGTCCGGCCCGGCCCGACCACGCTGGGCCAGCTGCCCAGCGAATTCAGCATCTCTCCCTCTACTGTCGGTTGTCGGACCGAGCCCACCCGTCCGCCGTCAGCACACACTGCAGTTACGAGACAGTGGCATATCCCAGGTAACGGCGCAACGGCAGATACGGGTCACAGCGAGTCTGAACGAAAGTATGCTTGGAGAACACTTGTGTACTTGAATACAAGTTATGAAGTACGAGGGATCTGTATGAGCACTCTGAATTTGACGAAATATTATGTATCGCCTGAGTTGCATCTCCGCACAATCCGCACATGTGTAATAGCACAGAAGCAAGTTGGTCAATTCACGTGGCGTTGCTGTAACTAACACCTCCACATTATTGATCCCGCACAAACGGTAGCTGAACGGTCATCCGTTATCCTTTTTGCCAACGCATTTTCATCGGTGACAGCGACTTCCGTGCATTTGTTTATGGCCACATCCATTTTATTTGTATTTTACAATGTACACATAAAACCACGGTAGTGTATGACCGATAAACTGCCACCATATTGAGGTGTTCACTCGAAAATCCCGTAAAAGGAATCAAAATAACAATATCGTAGTTCGCAATACCCTAATTTCACAATTAATAAAATTACACAACAGGTTTACTTTAAATGATCATATAGCTACAAGATGTTGATATGTGAAGTAAACAAAAATATAAACAAACCCGAGTACAGTAACATGCTCCATAACTCGGCTTAACTGGCAACAGTAACAGTACATACGCAGTATATACGCAGCCGTGGAATGCAGCAGACGATAAAAGACGAACGATATGCAGCTCCAATATAGTCCAGGCCTGATTACCTGAGACGGAATCCCGGCAAGATACAAAACAGAGGTACGAACGGTAAAACAACGGCCTCACACACCATACGGCACACAAACCCACGAAACTCACACATCGCAGCCCCATGCAAATGGTGCACATACCAATGACTTTGTGCAATATTGTTCACAGATGAAGGAAGCATGCGAGGAATGCTCTGCGGCGCTGCGCATCCGGCATCGATCACAGCGCGGCACCACTCCATGTTGCGGCACCACTCCATGTTGCGGCACCACTCCATGTTGCGGCACCACTCCATGGTGCGGCACCACTCCATGGTGCGGCACCACTCCATGGTGCGGCACCACTCCATGGTGCGGCACCACTCCATGGTGCGGCACCACTCCATGTTGCGGCACCACTCCATGTTGCGGCACCACTCCATGTTGCGGCACCACTCCATGTTGCGGCACCACTCCATGGTGCGGCACCACTCCATGGTGCGGCACCACTCCATGTTGCGGCACCACTCCATGGTGCGGCACCACTCCATGTTGCGGCACCACTCCATGTTGCGGCACCACTCCATGGTGCGGCACCACTCCATGGTGCGGCACCACTCCATGGTGCGGCACCACTCCATGTTGCGGCACCACTCCATGTTGCGGCACCACTCCATGTTGCGGCACCACTCCATGGTGCGGCACCACTCCATGGTGCGGCACCACTACACAGCATCGGCAGGCCTATCACACGGTTATATCACCCCCATGTCCCGCCGGGTGGGTCGCCGGTTATATCACCTCCATGTCCCGCCGGGTGGGTCGCCGGTTATATCACCTCCATGTCCCGCCGGTGGGTCGCGGAGTGTCTGAGCACACATAGGACTGGCCAGAAGAACGTTACAGCACCGGCCACCGCCACGGGCTGCCGGCCGGACAGGCGCACACCATCACACCCGTACACGGTACTGGTCATACACGCGTCACAGCGGCGTCACAGTGGCGTCACAACGGCGTCACAGCGGCGTCCACGGCGGGCCGGCGGCCGGACAGGCGCACACCATCACACCCGTACACGGTACTGGCCATACACGCGTCACAGCTGCGTCACAGCGGCGTCACAGCGGCGTCCACGGCGGGCCGGCGGCAGGACAGGCGCATCTCCTCCCTCCGGCACCGCTCTGGTGAGCCGAGACAGCCGCCTCATCGCCGCGTCTATCACAGGGTTCGGTACGCTCCGTACACGGTCCGTGTCCTCAGGGAGCATCCCCTCGCCGCCGCTCACCACCGCTCGCACGGCTCCGACAGACTCAGGTTCGCCACGTCCACGTCCAAAGTGTCGTACGCGGGAGACACGCCTACCTCGGGCGCGCTGCCGGCACTGGGCGTCAGTCCCTCCTCTGGGGTCACCTCCTCCACAGGAGCCGCGGCGGCGGCGGCGGGAGGCGGCGACTCCTCATCACTGGTGCCATCTGGCGGCTGTCGCGGCCACTGCGACTGCGGCGCCCAGCCGCCGCCCAGCGGCCACAGGTCGCGCAGCAGCTGCGAGACAAAAACACACGCATTACACAAATGCACACGCAGTAGCCAGAAGTCCCACACCAGCTGAGGAGCACAAACATACACCAAGTGGCAGGAGCAGACCAAACTGGGCTGACAGCCACAGCTCTCTTTCAGAATAATATGTGGATAAAGCCGGCGACGTAAAGGTCTTTTCAGATACTTTAACCCGCGCACTGCAGGGGGGGGGGGGGGGGGTTAATTTCCGCCGCCCCCCCCCCCCCCAGGTTTTCCAAGATAGCGAAAAAAACGGCGGCACGCAGCTCCGCCGGGTATTTTGCACACCAGGTATTCTGTCAGGACATCAATTACGCACACTTTGAAGAAAAAAATATCATCGGGTCATCTCAGGTCAGGTCACCAGACCAGGTCAAGTGACCCCACCTCCAAAAATGTTTGCAGTTGTGCCAAAGCCAGAGTTTGTCACCGATCAGTTTGAAACTTACATGATGTCATGAGGGCATAAGTACTTACAATTCGTTTATCTCGGAATTTTGATATCGGTGACCTAAGGTCAGGTCAATTTCGTAGCCTCCAACAATCAATGGGGAAATATACAAATGCTAAGGATATGCATGATATTAGTCCAATTACTTCTGGATCATGTTATTATAGGATATTCTTGATGATCCAAGTGTAAGTTTTGTTCAGTGACCCCTATTGGGTCATTTGAGGTCATGCGAGGTCACCATCATTTTTTGTCAATAACTCCCGACATAATGTAGATAGAGGAGTGAAACAGACATCAATGTGCGTGCCTCGTCGAGACACGTCTTCCCATATGCAACATGTCATACTTGGGTCACCACTTGACCTTGACCTGAGGTCAAATTTTTAAGTTGAATTAACAAGGTCACGATGCACATCATCCAAAGCGCCTTTACAAGATAAACACAATGGCGTAAACAGTTCTCCGTTATCTTTATTACATAAAAAGTTAATAGCGAAAAACGATTTAGCAAAAAAACGTCATTTTTTACCTCTGGAGCCTCAAATATTGACCCGAGGTCAAATTTGAGGACACCTTAGCGATTGCAAATTTCACTGGCTGGCGTTTGCTTCTTTCGGTTTGTTTCTAACTAGTATAGTTTCTGAGATATATGGGAATTTCTTGAGCGATGTCCTAAAACAGGAATAAACGAGAAAATTTGACCTTTGATGACCTCTGGTGACCTCAATTTTGACCTGACCTACAACAATACTGAAATACTTTCGATAGAACATGTAAGAAGCTATCAAATGCCGTTTTCCGCTTCCCGCTACGTAGCGTACTTTTCGAGATCTCAGGGGGGACGGAAATCAACCCCCCCCCCCTGCAGTTCGTGTTCGGCGCAAAGCCCTGCAGTGCGCGGGTTAATGGGGTTTAACCTGCACCTGAAACAAATCATAGCTGCAGGAGTAAAACATGTTCAAGATCAATACTAAACCAGGTCTTTCAGGGAAAATATACATGATCAACTGTCCACAAAACTACAGCAAACAACTGCAAAAGGCACAACTCGTTGACTATTTTTGAGGTATCATGGACTGAAATATAACGGCGATTGGATACTAACCTGTTTTTGAACACTCACAACTTCCTTCATAGCTCTTAAGTCGACTTCCTTGTGCTGTAAAAGCCGGTCCATGGCCTGAACACAGCGTGTGTGGCGTATGACGGCCCGTCTGACCTTACACGGCATCCCAGTCAGACCCTGGAACACAGCATCAGTTCAGTCAGACCCTGGAACACGGCATCCCAGTCAGACCCTGGAACACGGCATCCCAGTCAGACCCTGGAACACGTCATCCCAGTCAGACCCTGGAACACGGCATCCCAGTCAGACCCTGGAACACGGCATCCCAGTCAGACCCTGGAACACGACATCAGTTCAGTCAGACCCTGGAACACGACATCCCAGTCAGACCCTGGAACACGGCATCCCAGTCAGACCCTGGAACACGACATCAGTTCAGTCAGACCCTGGAACACGGCATCCCAGTCAGCCCCTGGAACACAGCATCTCAGTCAGACCCTGGAACACGACATCCCAGTCAGACCCTGGAACACGACATCAGTCAGACCCTGGAACACGGCATCCCAGTCAGACCCTGGAACACGGTATCCCAGTCAGACCCTGGAACACGGCATCTCAGTCAGACCCTGGAACACGGCATCCCAGTCAGACCCTGGAACACGGCATCCCAGTCAGACCCTGGAACACGGCATCCCAGTCAGACCCTGGAACACGACATCAGTCAGACCCTGGAACACGGCATCCCAGTCAGACCCTGGAACACGGCATCCCAGTCAGACCCTGGAACACGGCATCTCAGTCAGACCCTGGAACACGGCATCTCAGTCAGACCCTGGAACACGGCATCTCAGTCAGACCCTGGAACACGGCATCCCAGTCAGACCCTGGAACACGACATCCCAGTCAGACCCTGGAACACGACATCAGTCAGACCCTGGAACACGGCATCCCAGTCAGACCCTGGAACACGGCATCCCAGTCAGACCCTGGAACACGGCATCTCAGTCAGACCCTGGAACACGGCATCTCAGTCAGACCCTGGAACACGGCATCTCAGTCAGTTCCAGGGTCTGACTGATGTCGTGTTCCTGGAACACGGCATCTCAGTCAGACCCTGGAACACGGCATCTCAGTCAGACCCTGGAACACGACATCAGTCAGACCCTGGAACACGGCATCCCAGTCAGACCCTGGAACACGACATCAGTCAGACCCTGGAACACGGCATCCCAGTCAGACCCTGAAACACGGCATCTCAGTCAGACCCTGGAACACGGCATCTCAGTCAGACCCTGGAACACGGCATCCCAGTCAGACCCTGGATCAAGACGTACCAGTCGGCCCCAAAAACATGAAGAGGCTGGTGTCGCAGCCTACTATACGGAGGATAGACTAACGGCTTGCAGCCTGTTCAGACACTGAAGATTTACATGACAAACCATCAGCCGCGTTAAAGAAATGAAACGAGCACTGTCATCGATGAGCATACAATTTCGCGAAGGCATACACCGAATGGATCTGAATGAAAAAGTACAATATTTCCATCGTTTATGAATCCTACCACGACCAACTTAAAACTCCTGAAAATACTAAAACTAGAGTGGTAATTACCAGAGCAGCCTACGCCAGACGTACAAAAGAAAACAGCAAAACACAAACAGATTGTAAAATTTAGGGATACATCGAACACCAAAGACTGCAATTTCAAACGGCCATTGCAAGCCATAGTATATGACCCAAGGGCACAAACGATGCCGCCACCTCTACCAGCACCACCCATTCTGAACAAACACAGTAAAAACGAATATACCAATGAAGCAAAGGGGTAAGTCACAAAACAAGATGCAATATTGCATTCTCAAATATATTGCCAATACCAATGAAATATCAGAATGACTGTTTGCCGGGGAACGAATTAACCCGCGCACTGCAGGGGGTTTGCGCCGAACACGAACTGCAGGGGGGGGGGGGTGATTTCCGCCCCCCCCCCCGTGAGATCTCGCAAACTACGCTACGTAGCGACAAGCGGAAAACGGCGTTTGATAGCCTGATACAAGTTCTATCGAAAGTATTTCAATATTGTTTAGGTCAGGTCAAAATTGAGGTCACCAGAGGTCATCAAAGGTTAAATTGTCAATTTTTTCCCTGTTTTAGGACTTCGCTCCAGAAATTTCCACATATCTCGGGAACTATGCTAGCTAGAAACAAACTGGAAAAAGCGATCGCCAGCCATTGAAATTTCCAATCGACAGTATGTCCTCAAATTTTATCTGGTGTCAATATTTGAGACTCCAGAGGTCAAAAAAGTTTTTTTTTGCACAACCGTTTTTCGCTAATAACTTTTAACCTAATAAAGCTAACGGAAAAATATTTACTCCATTGTGCTTGTCTTGTCAAGGCGCTTTTAATGATATACATGGTGACATTGTTCGGCCAACTAAAAAAAATGACCACGGGTCACGTGACCTTGACCGAGGTCAAGACCCAAGTAGGTCATGTTGCATATAGGGAGATGTGTCTCGACAAGACAATCATATTTCTGTCGGTTTTACTTCTCTATCTTCATTAGGTCGCGAGTTATTGACAAACAAGTGATGGTGAACTTGGATGACCTCAAATGACCCCATAGGGGTCAGTGAACAAAACTTACACTTGTATCATCAATAACATCCTATAATAACATGATCCAGAAGTAATTGGACTAATATCATGCATATCCTTGAAATAGGAAGCATTTTAATATTTCCCCATTGACTTATTATGGGGATGTCACGAAATTGACCTGACCTTAGGTCACCGATATACAAATTCCGAGATATACGAATTGTAAGTACTTATGCCCTCATGACACCCTGTAAGTTTTAAACTGATCGGTGAGAAACTCTGGCTTTGGCAAAACTGCAAACGTTTTTGGAGGTGGGGGTCACTTGACCTGGTCTGGTGACCTGACCTGAGATGACCCGCGGTCAATTTTATTTTCAAAGTGTGCGCAATTGATGTCCTAACAGGTGTGTCAAAACCCAGAGGCGCGCAGCGCCGCCGTTTTTTCGCTATCTGAGAAAAACCTGAGGAGGGGGGTGGGGGCGGAAATCACCCCCCCCCCCCCTCTGCTGGGCGCGGGTTAAGGTATGTCTTACTACATAACTATATAGTAAACTGGCTCGAACATGAGTTTTACATTTAACTGTGCGTTTGTATGACTAGCTGTGATAGCGTTGCCGTTGCTTTCCATTGGTGCTTCCGTGAGTCAGGACAGACCTGAGATGCCAGCGTGCACTGACTCGCGGTAAACTGCGATTAGCCAATGTACCGGGCCGCATCGATCTTACCCATAACAGGCTTTTTGGCCAAAACCCATGCAATAATGCGCCACGGTTACCCGGTATCTTTGAAAAGGACAGAACTGGAGGACGCCACCCCCACATGCAGCCAGCCTCCAAATCAGCCCGGAGGGAACGCGGTATGGAAGGCACACAGCGTCACATCCCTGTATCCAACATGAACGGCAAAACTATGTGGGAGAGCGTCCAGACAACACAGCCCCAACACACCCCACCATCGCCTGCGACAGACCCCACCATCGCCTGCCACCACCGACAGACCTCACCATCGTCTGCCACCACCGACAGACCTCACCATCGCCTGCCACCACCGACAGACCTCACCATCGCCTGCCACCACCGACAGACCCCACCATCGCCTGCCACCACCGACAGACCCCACCATCGCCTGCCACCACCGACAGACCCCACCATCGCCTGCGACAGACCCCACCATCGTCTGCCACCACCGACAGACCCCACCATCGTCTGCCACCACCGACAGACCCCACCATCGCCTGCCACCACCGACAGACCTCACCATCGCCTGCCACCACCGACAGACCCCACCATCGCCTGCCACCACCGACAGACCTCACCATCGCCTGCGAAAGACCTCACCATCGCCTGCGACAGACCCCACCATCGCCTGCGACAGACCCCACCATCGCCTGCCACCACCGGCAGACCCCACCATCGCCTGCCACCACCGACAGACCCCACCATCGCCTGCCACCACCGACAGACCCACCATCGCCTGCCACCACCGACAGACCTCACCATCGCCTGCCACCACCGACAGACCTCACCATCGCCTGCGACAGACCTCACCATCGCCTGCGACAGACCTCACCATCGCCTGCCACCACCGACAGACCTCACCATCGCCTGCCACCACCGTCAGACCCCACCATCGCCTGCCACCACCGACAGACCTCACCATCGCCTGCCACCACCGACAGACCTCACCATCGCCTGCCGCCACCGACAGACCCCACCATCGCCTGCCACCACCGACAGACCCCACCATCGCCTGCCACCACCGACAGACCCCACCATCGCCTGCCACCACCGACAGACCTCACCATCGCCTGCCACCACCGACAGACCCCACCATCGCCTGCCACCACCGACAGACCCCACCATCGCCTGCCACCACCGACAGACCTCACCATCGCCTGCCACCACCGACAGACCCCACCATCGCCTGCCACCACCGACAGACCCACCATCGCCTGCCACCACCGACAGACCTCACCATCGCCTGCGACAGACCTCACCATCGCCTGCGACAGACCTCACCATCGCCTGCGACAGACCTCACCATCGCCTGCGACCACCGACAGACCTCACCATCGCCTGCGACAGACCTCACCATCGCCTGCCACCACCGACAGACCTCACCATCGCCTGCGACAGACCCACCATCGTCTGCCACCACCGACAGACCTCACCATCGCCTGCGACCACCGACAGACCTCACCATCGCCTGCGACAGACCCCACCATCGTCTACCACCACCGACAGACCTCACCATCGCCTGCCACCACCGACAGACCCCACCATCGCCTGCGACAGACCCCACCACCGACAGACCTCACCATCGCCTGCCACCACCGACAGACCTCACCATCGCCTGCCACCACCGACAGACCTCACCACCGCCTGCCACCACCGACAGACCCCACCATCGCCTGCCACCACCGACAGACCTCACCATCGCCTGCCACCACCGACAGACCCCACCATCGCCTGCCACCACCGACAGACCTCACCATCGCCTGCGACAGACCTCACCATCGCCTGCGACAGACCTCACCATCGCCTGCGACCACCGACAGACCTCACCATCGCCTGCCACCACCGACAGACCTCACCATCGCCTGCGACCACCGACAGACCTCACCATCGCCTGCGACAGACCTCACCATCGCCTGCGACAGACCCCACCATCGCCTGCCACCACCGACAGACCCCACCATCGCCTGCCACCACCGGCAGCACACGGATACTAGGCGAGAACACACTGCTCGCCCAGCCACCACGCGCCACACGCTGGCCGAACCCGTCACCTTCACCTGTACTGGCCTGATCTGGACTGATGAGCACGCGACACCCAGCAGACACTAGAACCACCTTAGATCGGGCAAACTGAGACACAGCTTTCGATAGAACATTCCAAACGCCTTCTTGTCCTGAAAAGTAAGAATGCCGGGACAGGAAATATTTAGGATCTTCCTGCAAAAACCTGTCACACAACCTTATGATGTTCAAATGAAATTAAACTGAGTTACCCGGGAGAGGGTCGGGGGGCGTATACATTTTAAGGATTGACGGGCAGTTGTTTAATACACCCCGACAGATACCTGATTTCCTAAACCAATAATTAACTCACGAGATTAGACAACGTACTTACGACAACTCCCTTACAATTCGAGAGACCTAGCAACTCCCAGGGTTTACAGCTTATTAACACGCGCCCTGGAGGGCCTCTGATAATTACACGCCCTGGAGGGGGGGGGGGATTTCGGCCCCCCCCCCCCCCTATGATCTCGAAAACCACGCAACGTAGCGACAAGCGGAAAACGACGTTAGATAGTTCGAGACAAGCTATTTTGAAAGTATTTCGTCCATTTTTTTTCAGGTCAATATTGAGGTCACCAGAGTCATCAAGGGTCAGATTTTCAAGTTTCAAGACTTCGCTTCGAACACACCCAACTACCTCGGGAACTATGATAGTTAGCAGCAAACGGAAGAGAAAAAAAAACAATCGAAAGCCCTTGGAAAATGTAATCTGCATGGTGTCCTCAGAGTTGAGCTCAGGTCAATAGTTTAGGCTCTAGAGGTCATCAAATGTCAAAAACGTTTTTTTTTGCAAAACTGTTTTTCGCAAATAACTTTTTACCTAATACATATAAAGCAATAATGTTTACGCCATCACGTTTTTTTATCAAAACGCTTCGAATCATATTCATGGTGACCGGGTTAGGTCAACTAAAAAAATTGACCTTAGGTCAAGGTCAAGTGGTGACCCAAGTTGGTCATGTTGCATATTGGGAGACGTGTCTCGACGAAACAAACACATTGGCACCATTTTCTCTTCTCTATCTTTATTATGTCGATAGTTATTGACAAATAGTGTTGGCGGTCACAAAATTGACCTGACCTTAGGTCACCGATATTAGAAATCCGAGATACACAAATTGTTTGTATCTATTACCTTATGAAGTCCTGCAAGATTGAAACCGATCGGCGTAAAACTGTGGCTGTGGTACTACTGCAAACGTTTTGGAGTTGAGGTCATCACGTGACCTGATCTGGTGACCTGACCCGAGATGACCCGAAACCAAAATTTGTACATAATGTGGAAAGTTCTTTTCTGAACAGGTGTGCAAAAAAACGCCGGCGCGGCGCGCCGTCGTTTTTGCGCTATCCTCGAAACACCGGAGGAGTGGGCGGATTTCGCGCCGCGCCCCCCCCCCCCCCCCCCCCCCCCCCCTCCAGGGCGCGTGTTAACTCAGCATATGTGACAGCTAATGGTTCGAAACAGGCGTGAGAGCTCGTGGTTGGTTCTCCACAGCGGCCCCTGCCTCAGGACGTGGTGTGAGCTGACCACTGACCGGGTTCCACTCCGGCGGCGTCTCGGTCTGCTTGTTCTCCAGCACCACGTAAGCGGTCGCCTCGGAGGAGGCCAGCAGCGCGTGTTTGACCCGCAGTGCCGACACGTCCTCCATGGCCACCGCTGGCAGGCCGTTTGACACCGGCGGCTTGGTCACTGCGGGGCGGGGAGGGGACACCCCGGTCAGATCAGCCGCCGCTCAGGTCTCACGTCCGCCGCGTCACGGTCACGGCGAGAACACCCCGGCTTTTTTTTCTTTTCTTTTTCCCCCGGACCGACCTATAGCCATTTTCCGGGGTGGGGAAATTACTTCTGGCAATTTGCCAGGAAAAGAGTTACGTTAACCGGTTGATGTGACCCGGAGCTTGCTAGGGAGTAGGGTATCTATTTTACGTTAATGAAATGTTCAAAGTAAATATAATATATAGCCTTACGTTAAGTATTTCGTTCAAGGTCAAAAATAAGTAAAACACGAGACACACGTACATACACATTTTTTTACATACACTGATGAACACACATACACTTGTACACAATGTCAGTGTTGATGGAGCCGGGGTGCCATCATTGCCACAGCGGAAGACTGTTGCCAGTCTCCCTGGCTCCGGCGTCCCGGCGAGACCTGGTTGTGGGTTGTGTTTAGCTGGGGGAAAAGTCCTGAATAAAAAAAAAAACAGCGTCTAATGCAAAGGGGAAAAAACCTGCGCGGTGGGCCAAAAATGCGCAAGGCCAAACACCCCTGTTATATTTGATTAACTAATCGTGTTTGGTAGAGAAAATCAAAGAGGAGGCCTATCAGTTCGGGATAATTATCACCTAGCAGCGTTTGGAGATTTAATGTGATACGATTTTGTTGCGTGTAATTAATAATTTCCTGGCGTTTGTCGTTGTGTACTGGGCAAGTAATAAGTAAGTGCTTAATTGTGTAGCGCGGATAACCTGGGCAATGTTGGCAATTTGGTGGCGGGAGATTCTCCATAATATAATAATGAGTAATTTTTGTATGACCGAGGCGAAGGCGTGCTAATACTATTTCTTTTTCTCTACAATTCTGGTGACTAGATATAAAATGTTGGACTTTCGGCTTAATCGGATAAAGATGAAAATGCGGAGCGGCGTCCCACTCGCGCTGGCGCAATATGTTAAGTTGAGAATTAATATAATTTAAAACGTCTGTTACTGGACTTGGTAAATTATTTTCTGAAGGTAATTCTAGGCTCAATTTCGCTAGTCTGTCGGCTTCCTCGTTTCCCGGGATACCGGCGTGTCCTGGGATCCAGAGGAATTTAATACTACTGTTTTTACTGTTTAAATACTTGATTAGCTGTCTAATTTTAAATACTATCGGATTTCTACAGTCACTAATCGAGGAAATGGCAGAGAGCGAGGCAGACGAGTCTGTGCAAATAACTACTTCCTTAAGTTTTTATGTTCTGACATATATTAACGTTAATAAAATGGATGACAATTCCGCTGTGTATACACTATTTATGTCCGGAAGTCTAAAGCTGTTGCTAACTGTGTTTGTGTTTGTGAAGAATGCACCACCGGTTCGGCCGTCGCCACGTGAGCCGTCTGTGTATATGTATGTGTATGTGTTGTGTTGGGCTTTGTGTTCGTGGAAGAGTGCGTGTGTCTCTGCCGCCGTGACTGTGTTTTTGTTGTGTGTGAAGAGGCGGTGTGTGTCTGATGTTGTGTCGAGCCAGTGAGGTGTGAGAGGTGGCGTTGGCATTGTGTTGATGTGTGGAATGTTGAATAGTGCGAGAGTTTGTCTGATTCTGTGACTGATGAGTGGGTGTCGTTTTTGTAGTAGTGTTTGTCGTCTTGTGGGTGCGGGGTGGTTTAAGATGTGGAATGTTGGGCGTGTAGGGTGTGAGCTTGCTCTGGCGTAGTATCTGAGTAGTGTGTATTTGCGTCGGCGGCAGAGTGTGGGGATGTTTGTGTCGATGTGTAAGTTTGTGGTGTTAGTGGTGCGACAGGCCCCAGTCACGATCCGCAAGGCAGTGTTCTGGACAGTTTTCAGTTTTTAACTTGTTTAGAACATATATCATCAAATAAGAATGCGTTATATTCCAGGATTGGACGTAGTAGGGAAGTATATAACTGGAGGAGAGTGGCACGATCTGCGCCCCACTCTCGTCCAGCCAATGACTTCATAATGTTAATTCGTCGTGTACATCTCTGCACTAAATCATTAAAGTGTGGAATGAACGAGAGACGAGTGTCTAACGTTATTCCCAGGTACTTGAATGATTTGACGAAAGGGATATTTTGATTGTTATATTTCAATGGAATGTAGGGTTCCACATATGCAGGTTTTTTCGAAAAAATTAGGGATGCCGATTTATTTGGTGAAATTTCAAGACCCCATTGGTCGCACCATACCTTTATATCGATAAGTACTAGTTGTAAAATTTTACTGGCTTGATCGACGCTGGGGTGGGAGAACCACACCGCCAGATCATCCGCATACATTGAAAATTGGAGACCTTTGTCGATCTTATTAATATTACTGAAAATGTCGTTAATCATTATTAAAAATAGGGTTGGGGAGAGGACCGATCCCTGTGGGACACCGTGGTCCTGATTTTGATTTGGAGAATATGTGTTGCCGCACCTTACATTAAAAGTTCTGTTTTCTAAAAAGTTTTTTTATAAATTTGGCGAGTCTACCTCGAATTCCGGCCTTATGAACCTTTACTAGAAGTGCAGTCTTATTGGCTCTGTCAAACGCAGCTCTCAAATCAAGGAAGAGGGCAACTGTGTGACCTCTCTCTCTCGAAAGCCGCGCTGGACAGAGTCGATAAGACCAACTAAATTGTCCGCAGTGGATCGACCTGGTCGAAAACCACTTTGGTATGGGGAAAGTAAATTGTTTTATTCAATATGTGTCCTGATACGTCCATTAACCATGC
>JAXIVJ010001456.1:22500-27500 GCA_036785665.1 Chirona hameri | reverse complement strand
CATCTAGGCAGGGAGTAAAATTTGTTTGTCCTGAAGGGACTTGTAATTATAAGTGAATTGGGAAATGATCGCTAAAAAGAGGATCAGATTGTACATTAAAAGTGAAAAGTGTCGCGATGCGTGGTGTGGTGAAGGCGAGGTCAATGACGCTGTAAGTCACCTCGCCTCCTGAGTGGTGTACGTGTGTGGGGGATTGGTCGTTAAGAAATACCAAATTATGCCGGTCCAGTAGGTCCAGCACAATTTGACCTCTACGGGTGTCCAAGCGGCAACCCCATGTCCGACTATGAGCGTTGAAATCGCCCATAATCAAACACGGGGTGTTAATATTTGAAATAAGCTGGGAAAAAGAGTCAATGTCTAAGTCCTCAGTGGGACGAAAATAAATTGAAATTAAAGTAATTTCTAGCTGAGCGATTTTAACATTGACGCCGACTGCGTCTAAGGTTGTTTTAAGGTCTATTTGGTGACGCAAAAGGTTATTTGAGATGACCAAGGCCGAGCCGCCTCGGCGTGGCTTTGTATTTACGTTATGCGTATATATACTGTAACCTGGGATTTTGAAGGTGTATTTAATAAAATCGGCGTCAATAAAGTGGGTTTCCTGAACGGCGGCTGCTAACGGATTGTTATTCAATATATAGTGTTTGAATTGCCCCCAGTGAGACACCAGAGATCTAGTGTTCCACTGGAGGACAAATTCAGAATGGGAGGAAGCCATAATTATTTTTGACTGCCCAGAACGCGCCTCACTGCGGCCCTGGTGCGGCGGTGTTTGCCGAGAGCTGGGGATGGTTGTGGGATTTGGGTCGGTGGGTTGCATTTGCCATGCTGCCCGGCCGCGGGCGGCGTGTCGGCGGAACTTCCGGAGGAGTTTCCGTCCGACACGTCATCATTGCTGTGGTACAGCTCCGAGCCATACCCGTGGCTGGCTAGCGATGGAGGACTTTGGGGGGGGGGCGGAGGATAGGGAGGATTCAGGAGAGGATGGTGACTTGGCCGCGTTGCAGGGCGGACCGGTCTCGTTGGGCAACTGCGCGTACAGCGGCGACGGTGGCGCACTGAAGCTGGCCTCGTCCGTCTCGGGATTCTGCGCGCGCAGCGGTGGTGAAGCCGCACCACGGGTCTGCTCAGCGGTGGACTCCGCCGAGGTCTCGTGACCTTGGACGGGGGGCTGCGAGACTTTGCGGGCAACAGCCAGCATCATGGTGACGTCATCGTCGGTAGAGGGTGCGGGAGATGGCTCCTGCACGGGGCGCTCGGGGCGCTCCGGCTGGGAGGGTGGTGTCGGGGTTGGGTTCCGGGCGGCGGCCGGGCTGGTGAGGTCGTTGTAGGGCCGTCCCTTCTGGGGACCGTGACGCGCTCCCCTAGTGGGGGAGGGTGACCCGACTTTGAGCACCTGGGCATAGGTGACCGCTGGCCAGCTAGCCCGGGGCTGTGCTCCGCTTGGCTGAGCGAGCTGAGCAGGCTGGGCTGCCCGCTTGCGCTCCTCCATTTTTCCCAGCTGGTGTTGCCAGACTGGGCAGTCTCTGCTCGAGGCTCCATGGCCTCCTTTGCAATTGGGGCACCGGTAGTCCTCTTCGGCTACCTCGCACTCCGTTGCCAGATGCCATCCGGAGCAATTCAGGCACCGGGGCTCTTTGGCATGGCAGGTGTGCTCGGTATGCCCGAATCGGGCGCACCGGCGACACTGCCTGGGCTTGGGGATCCATGGCTTGATCGGTAGGACTTCATAGCCTGCGGCTATGGAAGGGGGGCAGATCAGTCCCCTGAAGCGCAGCTTTATCAGGGAACTCTGCTTGCCGTTGTCGTTTGGTCGGAACCGCGTTACTTCGGTGACGCCCTGCGGACTTAGCTCGTAGAGGAGCTCTTCCTCTCCAAGCATGTGGAGCCCGGGGGCGTACAGGAGCGCCTGAACTGTGTTCATGCGATCCGCTGCCGTCGCGATGATGGGTAGGTCGAGAAAGGTATTCTGATCGAGCAGCTTTAGAGCTTGGGAACGATCCCTCACCTTGACGAGGAGTGCGCCAGACCGTATAGGGTTGGCGAACTCGACGTCTCCGATCAGGTGGGACAGAGCCCGCCTGATACGGAAGGGGCTGAGGCCCCCGAATGGTAGGTCACTCCGGAGTTTCAGCAGCACAAAGCTGCTGCCCTCCGGAATGTCAGCCGGCATGGATGGCTGCTGGTCGGCCTCGCGGTCGGGCGGGTGGGTTCGGGGTTCGCGTGGGCGAACGGATGCAGTGGCCATATCGGGATCGGTTCGGGCTCAGAGTGAACCGGCCATCAGCTAAAAAACGCTGTGACCGGAACTATGGATGGTCGGGAAATGTGTGTTTTGGGCGGGAAATGTGTGTTTTGGGCAGGAAATGTGTGTTTTGGTGTGAAATGAGTGTTGTAATGTGTGGTTTGGGTTGGCGGACCCGGTGGAGCGCGTGTGTTTTGGCGGGAAAAAGTGGGTGTTTTTGTTGGCGGACCCGGTGGGGCGCTCTTGTGTTTTGGCGGGAGACTGAAGGTCAAGTGTTGGCGGGAAGTGAAGGTGAAGGCAAGTGAAGCTGAAGGCGGGTGGGTGTGAGGCTAGGTGAAGGCGGTGATAGTTAACCCGTAAAGATTTAAGAAAGAGTTAGAGAGAGAGAGTAGGGTAGCGTAGAAGAGAGATGGTGAAAAGAACTCCAGGCCGGCTAGTTAAGTGCCGCTGCCACCCCTTGCGGGCCAAGCAGGGCAGTGTCACCGTTAGGTTGCCACCGGTGGAGAGTTTAGGAAAGATAAAAAGTAGAATGAAAAACAGTGAGGCAAGACCAAAACAAGTGAGTGGGGGGGGGGGGGGTTAGGGCTAGGGGGAGGGGGGTGGAGGGATGGGCGCTGCGCGGCTCTAGAAAGAGCGGCGCAGTGCCGGGATCTGTGATCAGGGGGGCAGAGGGCGGCGGTGGGTACAACTACACCGCTCTAAGAAGAGCGGCGCAGAGGGGAGTGGAGGGTTTGGAGGAAAGTTACGTTAAAAGATCGTTAATTATCGCGAATTCCAAGGAACCTTTCGCGATGGAACACCCCGGTCAGATCAATCAGCCGCCGCTCAGGTCTGACGTCCGCCGCCGCGTCACGGTCACGGCGGAAGGTTATTTACGCAAATAACGGCGATGTTCCGGCTGATGTTAAGAGTCCTTGTCTGTTGATGTCGATGAAACCGTCGGACCAAAAACGACTTTCTGGTACATCAGCTCACTAGAGGGCCTAGCGGCGGCCTATTCAACTCTGTGTAACTGGAAATGGATGGCAATGGTGTGCAAATGGTGTGCAATTAACGGAAAGCTATACCGTTGCTCAGCTACAGATGCCATTGTAGCAATATCAAATACTTCGTCAAGTCCGTGATAATGTCATACAAAACTATTGGTTTTGATGAATACATAACATATGGCACAGAAGTACAAAGTGATATATCCATATGATAAAACTAACGTGAAGACGTTGGAAGCGTTTTCAGACTGTACCGTACCTCTGTTGTCGGATCCACTTCTCCTGAGTCTGACCAGACTGCGGCCGCCGGGGGGAGACCTTGGTGGCGGCTGTGTCATGCTGCGGGGCCGAGCCGGGCTGTGCTGCCCTCCACCTTCCGCCTGAACACCAGAGCAGCCGCGCTCAGCGACAAACAATACTGCTCCCATGTGATAATCACACCGACACACTGCAACGTTCTCATCCGACCCTGTCACATGTTTCTTAGTCATCCGGACCCTGAGCACCCTCCCCCGCCCCTCCCCCGGTCAGTGACCCGGTACGTGACCCAGCCAGCTGCAGATACTGTCAGCAGGCCCTCCCGTGCCCCTCCCCCTCTCCCCGGTCAGTATGTGACCCAGCCAGCTGCAGATACTGTCAGCAGGCCCTCCCGTGCCCCTCCCCCTCTACCCGGTCAGTATGTGACCCAGCCAGCTGCAGGTACTGTCAGCAGGCCCTCCCGTGCCCCTCCCCCTCTCCCCGGTCAGTGTGTGACCCAGCCAGCTGCAGATACTGTCAGCAGGCCCTCTCGTGCCCCTCCCCCTCTCCCCGGTCAGTATGTGACCCAGCCAGCTGCAGGTACTGTCAGCAGGCCCTCCCGTGCCCCTCCCCCTCTCCCCGGTCAGTACGTGACCCAGCCAGCTGCAGGTACTGTCAGCAGGCCCTCCCGTGCCCCTCCCCCTCTACCCGGTCAGTACGTGACCCAGCCAGCTGCAGGTACTGTCAGCAGGCCCTCCCGTGCCCCTCCCCCTCTACCCGGTCAGTGTGTGACCCAGCCAGCTGCAGGTACTGTCAGCAGGCCCTCCCGTGCCCCTCCCCCTCTACCCGGTCAGTACGTGACCCAGCCAGCTGCAGGTACTGTCAGCAGGCCCTCCCGTGCCCCTCCCCCTCTCCCCGGTCAGTGTGTGACCCAGCCAGCTGCAGATACTGTCAGCCGGCCCTCCCGTGCCCCTCCCCCTCTACCCGGTCAGTGTGTGACCCAGCCAGCTGCAGGTACTGTCAGCAGGCCCTCCCGTGCCCCTCCCCCTCTACCCGGTCAGTACGTGACCCAGCCAGCTGCAGGTACTGTCAGCAGGCCCTCCCGTGCCCCTCCCCCTCTACCCGGTCAGTGTGTGACCCAGCCAGCTGCAGGTACTGTCAGCAGGCCCTCCCGTGCCCCTCCCCCTCTACCCGGTCAGTATGTGACCCAGCCAGCTGCAGGTACTGTCAGCAGGCCCTCCCGCGCCCCTCCCTGCGGGCCATCCACCGGCACCCAGCGGCCCACCGTTTGAGTGACGGTCGACCGGGAGCGTTCTGCGGAGCGGCGCCGCAGCCGGTTCTTGGTGGCCGCCGGCTTCCGCGGCGACGGCGGCAGCGGCGGCGGGTAGTCGTCAGGTTTGGGGTAGGCCTGGGGGTAGAGAGACAGGTCAGCGGGGCGGCACCGGTGGAGGGTAGTACTCAGGTTTGGGGTAGGCCTCTGTGAGTAGAGAGACAGGTCAGTGGGGCGGGACCGGCGGCGGGTAGTA
>JAXIVJ010001456.1:0-15000 GCA_036785665.1 Chirona hameri | reverse complement strand
CACATCACAGACAGCAGAGCGGCACATCACAGGCACATCACTGACAGCAGAGCGGCACATCACAGACAGCAGAGCGGCACATCACAGGCACATCACTGACAGCAGAGCGGCACATCACCTACAGCAGAGCAGCACATCACAGACAGCAGAGCGGCACATCACATACAGCAGAGCGACACATCACAGACACATCACAGACAGCAGAGCAGCACATCACAGACAGCAGAGCGGCACATCACAGGCACATCACTGACAGCAGAGCGGCACATCACCGACAGCTGAGCGGCACAAAGTTTCGGTCTGGAAGGCTCCCCAGGGACAGATGCCTTGACAATATGCCAGGGTCAGACCCACTGATCGATATAATACTAGTTCAGTTTCAGTTCTAATTCAGACTCCCAGCTTGATCGCTAACATTGGTCCAAATTATATAAGACCCCAAACGACTTATTTTTGGTCCAAGAACCTGTAGCTCTCATCAAAAGTCAAACCACTCCGAGCGTATCACGAGTTTCCCTGGAGCGCTTAACAGAGTACTCACAGTCCAAACACCTGCGGCTCCACGCACAGGTCGGCCACCTTCAGGTACAGGTCATAGTCGATCATGCAGAGGTGCTGTCTGACGGCGCGGTTACACGGCGAGGGCGTCCACTGCGTGACGCTGGGCCCCACACGGTCCTGTCGGGGCGGGGTGGACTGAAAAAGTTAGGGGGCGAACGGCTTTCTCGTGGACCTCTGGCAAGGGATCTTAGATGAAAGAAAAACGCTCCTATCTTGTAATTAACAGTACACAGTACACAGTACACAGTACACAGTGCACAGTGCATAGTGCATAGTGCACAGTGCATAGTGCACAGTACACAGTACACAGTACACAGTACACAGTACACAGTACACAGTACACAGTACACAGTACACAGTACACAGTACACAGTACACAGTACACAGTACACAGTACACAGTACACAGTACACAGTACACAGTGCACAGTACACAGTACACAGTGCATAGTGCACAGTGCACAGTGCATAGTGCACAGTACACAGTACACAGTACACAGTACACAGTACACAGTACACAGTGCATAGTGCACAGTACACAGTGCATAGTGCACAGTACACAGTGCATAGTGCACAGTGCACAGTGCATAGTGCACAGTACACAGTACACAGTACACAGTACACAGTACACAGTACACAGTGCATAGTGCACAGTACACAGTACACAGTACACAGTACACAGTACACAGTACACAGTGCATAGTGCACAGTGCACAGTGCATAGTGCACAGTACATAGTACACAGTACACAGTACACAGTACACAGTACACAGTACACAGTGCATAGTGCACAGTGCATAGTGCACAGTACACAGTACACAGTACACAGTACACAGTACACAGTACACAGTACACAGTGCATAGTGCACAGTGCATAGTGCACAGTGCATAGTGCACAGTACACAGTACACAGTACACAGTACACAGTACACAGTACACAGTGCATAGTGCATAGTGCACAGTGCATAGTGCACAGTACACAGTACACAGTACACAGTACACAGTACACAGTACACAGTACATAGTACACAGTACACAGTACACAGTACACAGTGCACAGTGCACAGTACACAGTACACAGTACACAGTACACAGTACACAGTACACAGTACACAGTACACAGTACACAGTGCACAGTGCACAGTGCATAGTGCATAGTGCACAGTGCATAGTGCACAGTACACAGTACACAGTACACAGTACACAGTACATAGTGCACAGTGCACAGTACACAGTACAGTACACAGTACACAGTACACAGTACACAGTACACAGTGCACAGTGCATAGTGCATAGTGCACAGTACACAGTACACAGTACACAGTACACAGTACACAGTACACAGTGCACAGTGCACAGTACACAGTACACAGTACACAGTACACAGTACACAGTACACAGTACACAGTGCACAGTGCACAGTGCACAGTGCATAGTGCACAGTACACAGTACACAGTACACAGTACACAGTACACAGTACATAGTGCACAGTGCACAGTACACAGTACACAGTACACAGTACACAGTACACAGTACACAGTACATAGTGCACAGTGCACAGTACACAGTACACAGTACACAGTACACAGTACACAGTACACAGTGCACAGTGCATAGTGCATAGTGCACAGTGCATAGTGCATAGTGCACAGTACACAGTACACAGTACACAGTACACAGTACACAGTACATAGTGCACAGTGCACAGTACACAGTACACAGTACACAGTACACAGTACACAGTACACAGTACATAGTGCACAGTGCACAGTACACAGTACACAGTACACAGTACACAGTGCGCAGTGCACAGTGCATAGTGCACAGTGCATAGTGCACAGTACACAGTGCACAGTACATAGTACACAGTACACAGTACATAGTGCACAGTACACAGTACACAGTACACAGTACACAGTACACAGTACACAGTACACAGTACACAGTACACAGTACACAGTACACAGTACACAGTACACAGTACACAGTACACAGTACACAGTACACAGTACACAGTACACAGTGCACAGTACACAGTACACAGTACACAGTACACAGTGCACAGTGCATAGTGCATAGTGCACAGTGCATAGTGCACAGTGCACAGTGCACAGTACACAGTACACAGTACACAGTACATAGTGCACAGTACACAGTACACAGTACACAGTGCGCAGTGCATAGTGCATAGTGCATAGTGCACAGTGCATAGTGCACAGTACACAGTACACAGTACACAGTACACAGTACACAGTGCACAGTGCACAGTGCACAGTGCACAGTACACAGTACACAGTACACAGTACACAGTACACAGTGCACAGTGCACAGTGCACAGTGCACAGTGCACAGTGCACAGTACACAGTACACAGTACACAGTACACAGTACACAGCACACAGTACACAGTACACAGTACACAGTACACAGTACATAGTACATGGTACACAGTGCACAGTACACAGTACACAGTACACAGTACACAGTACACAGTACATAGTACACAGTGCATAGTACACAGTACATAGTACACAGTACACAGTACACAGTGCATAGTACACAGTACACAGTACACAGTACACAGTACACAGTACACAGTACACAGTGCACAGTGCATAGTGCACAGTGCACAGTACACAGTACACAGTACACAGTACACAGTGCACAGTACACAGTACACAGTACACAGTGCACAGTGCATAGTGCATAGTGCATAGTGCATAGTGCACAGTGCATAGTGCACAGTACACAGTACACAGTACACAGTGCATAGTGCACAGTACACAGTACACAGTACACAGTACACAGTACACAGTGCATAGTGCACAGTACACAGTGCATAGTGCACAGTACACAGTGCATAGTGCACAGTGCACAGTGCATAGTGCACAGTACACAGTACACAGTACACAGTACACAGTACACAGTACACAGTGCATAGTGCACAGTACACAGTACACAGTACACAGTACACAGTACACAGTACACAGTGCATAGTGCATAGTGCACAGTACACAGTACACAGTACACAGTACACAGTACACAGTACACAGTGCATAGTGCATAGTGCACAGTACACAGTACATAGTGCACAGTACACAGTACACAGTGCATAGTGCATAGTGCACAGTACACAGTGCATAGTACACAGTACACAGTACATAGTGCACAGTACACAGTACACAGTACACAGTGCATAGTGCATAGTGCATAGTGCACAGTGCATAGTGCACAGTACACAGTACACAGTACACAGTACACAGTGCATAGTGCACAGTGCATAGTGCACAGTACACAGTACACAGTACACAGTACACAGTACACAGTACACAGTACACAGTACACAGTGCATAGTGCACAGTGCATAGTGCACAGTACACAGTACACAGTACACAGTACACAGTACACAGTGCATAGTGCACAGTGCATAGTGCACAGTACACAGTACACAGTACACAGTACACAGTGCATAGTGCATAGTGCACAGTGCATAGTGCACAGTACACAGTACACAGTACACAGTACACAGTACACAGTACACAGTGCATAGTGCATAGTGCACAGTGCATAGTGCACAGTACACAGTGCACAGTACACAGTACACAGTACACAGTACATAGTGCACAGTACACAGTACACAGTGCATAGTGCATAGTGCACAGTGCACAGTACACAGTACACAGTACACAGTACACAGTACACAGTACACAGTACACAGTACACAGTACACAGTGCACAGTGCACAGTGCACAGTGCACAGTACACAGTACACAGTACACAGTACACAGTACACAGTGCACAGTACACAGTACACAGTACACAGTACACAGTACACAGTACACAGTACATAGTACATGGTACACAGTGCACAGTACACAGTACACAGTACACAGTACATAGTACACAGTGCATAGTACACAGTACATAGTACACAGTACACAGTACACAGTGCATAGTACACAGTACACAGTACACAGTACACAGTACACAGTGCACAGTGCATAGTGCACAGTGCACAGTGCACAGTGCACAGTACACAGTACACAGTACACAGTACACAGTACACAGTACACAGTGCACAGTACACAGTACACAGTACACAGTGCACAGTGCACAGTGCATAGTGCATAGTGCATAGTGCATAGTGCAAAGTGCATAGTGCACACAATGCGATTAGCTTTAAAGGGAGTGTGCCTACTGTTTTGAACTGTCAAAATTATTTTTCCTACGATTAGTAGCTATTGTTGTGATGGTTGGATACGATGAAATTCACATCTGGAGCCCCTTTAGTTGAATTTTCACTTATATTGTTTTCGATTATTTTTCGTTTCGATATCGAAAAAACTATTCCCACTACGGTGAAGGTAAACAGAGGTAACAAATTGATACGTGAACGACGCACCTAAGACAAGCATGATGCATGCAAGCATGATGGCCGCCCAGGCTCTGTTGTTCGGCAGCTGCTATCAGCGCACACGAGCTGTTTGTTCGAATTGCTATTGGCCGGTGATAACGATATGCTAGCAGTGTAATCGATAGTTGCAATGCTTTTAGTAGTGGGAAGCCGTCTGGAGTCTACCCGATAACTTTTTGCTCCCAAGCAAATTCCTGGAGTCTTTGAATATCTCAGCAACTAGGGTGAATCTGGAGAAATGATGTAGTGGTTCAATTCAGCAAATTGTGTTCTATAGACCAGTGTCAATAACCCCAACTAAGCGATGTGAGTAGGCACACTCCCTTTAAGGACAATTATAATAACTAGCAATTTACTTGAAGGAAAACGCTTGGGAAACCACATCGCAATATTAAGGGAAATTCCAGTCAAATCCTCAAATAAGTTTGATGAGAATCACAGAGCCACATATCGGTGGCACAAAGAAGCCCGGCTATCCCGATATGCCAGGTGTGCGGCTAGATAGTCCGTACCCTGACGAACAGCGGCGGCTGCAGGACATCACCCGAGGGGTCAGGCTGTGTACTCTGGGTCTGCAGGTCGTCGTACTCGCGGCGACGGTTCACCGAGCCGCTCCAGTCCATCATCTTCAGCAGATTCTCCAGCAGGTAACTGGTGATGACGACAGAACAGGTCTCCAGGTCAGATGACGTCATACCAGGACGTCAGGTTAGGTCAGCAGAAAACTGGTGGTGACGACAGAAGAGTTCTCCAGGTCAGATGACGTCATACCAGGACGTCAGGTTAGGTCAGCAGGTAATTGGTGACGACAGACAGAACAGGTCTCCAGGTCGGATGACGTCATACCAGGACGTCAGGTTAGGTCAGCAGGAAACTGGTGATGATGACAGAACAGGTCTCCAGGTCAGATGACGTCATACCAGGACGTCAGGTTAGGTCGGATAACGCCAGACCACAGGCACACCAGATCAGGACAGGCCGGCCAGCCTCACCACGCGACAGCGGTAAATGAACATAACGTCCCCGAGAGCGGCATTAAAGCGTGACACAGAATATAACCCTCCATATCGGAACCTTGCTTGTTCAGAACAGCATACACGGGTAGCCAATAAACAGCACCTGTTTGTGTTTCCCGTAGCGGACGTCTGTTTGATGATTGCAAGAATATGTAACCGACAAACGTGCTACGTATTCGTCAAGTCGGAACAAACGGATATTTATTCCAGCTTTCCGATTGTCATCCGTTGCTGTAATGAAGAAGATACGGCTTCTGGATGTGGACTTGCGCAGCGGGGAAGTTGTATAGAAAGTGCGCTAGCGTTACCTACCAGAAATGATACCGTCAGACTGACACAATACTGTAGAAACGATCTCAAACGTTCACGACACAATAACACCCAATTTTGGTTCCTACTTGTGTTTCTTCCTACAAATACATACGCCCATGGTCTAATGATACTTACAACGCGTCGTGTTCAACGTACTCCTTGTCTAGGAGAACCTCCAGCAGGTCGAATGTGGGGCTGCAATGGAAGGTCAGGATTACGAGGAGAATCTTATAATAGTGCAAAATCGTTCAACTGCGTGAAGTATGAACACATTCTCTGCCTCTTTCTCACGGCCTTAAATATATTGCTGGACTGAGGTGAAACGGTCACGCCCACATAGGCATACAATAACCATAAATATAGCAACTTAATTGCTTCAGCATACCAAAAACGTTCAACTATTAAGCTTCTGGGTTAAGGTAGATAAAATGTTTGACCAAATATAGCAACTTAATGGCTCCGGCATACCAACAACGTTTGGCTATTAAACTTCTGGGGCGAGGTAGAACAATTATTTGACGAAGTATGTAAATATCTACAGCACACCTTCAGCTCACACAGGCATACAACACAGGCTACTCACTGGCTGGCCCGGTGAGCGGCCCGCACGCTGGCGAAGTTGCTGTACTCGCGGCGTAACAGGTAGATGATGGGCGCCAGCAGCTCGTGCATCCCCTGCCGGGGGCAGAGGGAGAGGTCACCCACCGCCGGATACATCAGACAGGGCCAGTCGGCAGTCACACCGATGGCACACCGTGGCACGACGCCAACAACAGCTGGCAGTCGATCGCACGCGTCACGCCACGATCGCACGCGTCACTCCACGATCGCGCACGTCACTCCACCACAGGGATGACTGCGCCCGTGCGGTGTATCTCACCCAACCCCACGTCTGCTCACAACTCTGCCGCGCCGCGTCTGCCCCTCCCCACCCATCTCATTCCGAAACTGACTCCCGACGTGTAACTCTCAAGTCACCCTGAGCGCTGGGGTTCAGTATCACGCGGTCTCACCCACCTGGACGTACTCGACCTCGGGGTGTTTCTGCATGAAGACGAACAGCACGTCGGTCATACAGCGGCACACGTGCTCGTCCCGGAACAGGGCCACGTCCGGCATCGTGCGCACTACGTCCAGCTCGATCAACCGCAGCAGGTCGGCGTGCTCGAACAAACGGTGCCACGGACTCTGTATCGTCACCAAATGACAGTCAGACGGCGAACAGGTGAATATAATGACACGCCAATTAACCCACAGACGAATAATCATTGATCACACTTATACGCCATCATCGGTGTAGCCAGATCTAAACCCAAACAGGGATTGAACAATTATCTGCAAACCAACACCTATCTATCCAGAGCGCGCGATTTCATCAGCTTATCTCAAACTGGTAACTTCAAATTATCATTATCTGACCTTGAAAACCACGAAACCCGATTTCAGGCATTGCAGCCAACTCTAACCCCCCAAATTGGATGGACTAATTTTTGTCAACACCATTGGCCCTCGATTTCTCGCATACGATTTCCTCAGCTGTTTGAATCAGCTGTTTCATCCACTCACAGTTCGCTGCAATGTCGGAAATTGAATTATCAATTTATGTTTCAGGGTCACGGTAATTATTTGAGGTCACCAGTATTCGAACAATTGATGAAATAATGTGTGTTTCATTGAGTGGTGGTGGTTTGAAGAAAAACGCCCAAGCGGTTCCTGGGTTTGGAGTTGGCTGGGGGCGTATAAGTGTTGCCCTAGAATAACCTGACAGCAGGAGGTGTCATAGAATTATAAGCTTATGTTGCATTCAAAACCCACTTGTTAATACGCACGATGTTGCGAAGTCGTGCACAGCACAGTGCACACACGTATGACCACCATTGCTCACCTGTTCGTCGTTTGAGAGCGGGTTGTTGACCTCGCACCTGATCCTGGTGTCGTTAACGTTTGTGTAGTCGCTGTAGGTGGCCTTGGCCAGCTGGTACAGCCGGCGGTGCTCGCGCGTCAGCACCTCCCAGCTGCCGGTGTCGATGGGCAGCACCTGCAGGAACAGCCGCCAGGCCAGCGAGCGCATGCTGCAACCGGCCAGTTGGCGCAGCAGCGCCTGCTCGTGCAGCGCGCCAAACGAGTCCGCGCCGACCGAGAAGTACCGCTCAAACTCCAGACTGTGGAGCACAGGGACCGCTCAAACTCACAACTGCAACACAGGCCACAGGGACTGCTTGAACTTCACACTGGATCACAGGTATCTCTCAAACTCCAGACTGGAACACAGGTAGCACTCAAACTCCAGACTGGAACACAGGTAGCACTCAAACTCCAGACTGGATCACAGGTAGCACTCAAACTCCAGACTGGAATATAGATGCCTCTCAAACTTCAGGCCACAACATGGCTCCCAGCCTGCAAATTGGAACATGTGTACCAAACTTCATATTGAGAACACAGGTATCACAAACTCAAGACTGGAATACATGGTCATGGTGTGACAATACTTGGCATGCCCACTGCTGGGCCCTTAAAAAGTAAGATGGTGTGATATCAATCAATCTTACAGATATTTAGCAGAAGCATCTCTGGCCCATGCAGGGGACTGTTGTTGCTGGTCTTGATTTGCTTGCCTTGCTAATGCCATTTCTTGGTCAGCCACTTCTCCTGAAAATATGGAAGAAAATTAATATTTTCTTGACAGACATCAAATTGGTGATCAAACATTCCAGCTCTAAATTGCAATACAAATATATCATTGAGTGGGTCTCCTATTGCTTGACCCCATGGCATAAAGACATAAAGACATAAAATAAAAGTGCAACAAAGAGCCTCTTGGGCCCATCCGAGGTTGCACCCCACCCCACCCACACCCACACCCACACCCACACCCACACCCACACCCACACCCACACCCACACCCACCCCCACCCCCCCTCCACCAGTCTCGCCCCTTCAAATCACCTTACTCTACCTGCATAAAAGAAGGCTAATCCCACGAGTATTTATGAACTAATCCCTTCTCTGTAAAGTATTTATCTAATCTAATTTTGAAGGAAGCAAGTGTCACTGCATCAGCGACATCCCCTGGTAGCATATTCCAATGTCCTACAACCCTTCTACTGAAAAATGACTGTCGTAACCTAGTCCTACTTTGTTTCATAATGAGTTTATGCTGATGACCTCTACCTCGATTTTCCCTATTGAACTCAAACATACCCTTTAAATATCCAGAATGCTGACTATTTACAAATTTGAAGACTTCAATTAGATCTCCTCTTAGCCTTCTATATCTAAGTGAAAACATACCCAATTTCTTTAATCTATCTTCATAAGGTAAACTACCAAGACAATTAACCATTTTTGTTGCCCTTTTTTGAACTCTTTCTAACAACCAGCAATCTTTCTCATATGTTGGAGACCAGGCTTGTACACAATACTCCAAATGTGGTCTAACGTATGCACAATACAGTTTTGTTATTACCTTTTCACTCTTGTAGGAAACATTTCTGTTAATGGCCCCTAGCATTCTAAGTGCCTTTTTCCTAGCTTCTACAACCTGGTCTGACGCTGATAGTCTATTGTTTACCACGACACCTAAATCTCTTTCCTTTTCAATCTGCTCCATTTTCTGCCCACCCATTTCATACCTATGTTTACTGCTAACCCGTCCAGCGTGCATAATCTTACATTTACTCAAATTGAATTTCATCTGCCATGCTTCAGACCACTCAACTAGCTTGTCCAGATCTGATTGAAAAACATCCTGATCATGTTTTCCTCTAATAATCCTGACAACTTTTAGATCGTCTGCAAATTTCAAGACTTTGCTGTCTATACTGTTCTCAATTGCATTCACAAATATTATAAAAAGCAATGGGCCCAGGACTGAGCCCTGTGGAACCCCACTGAGAACCTCCTTCCATTGTGATTGGCACCCATTCAATATAACCCTTTGCTGGCGTCCTGAAAGCCACGTTTCTATCCAATCCAGAATCTTGCCCCTGATCCCATGAATTTTAAGTTGCAACCCCAGTCTTGTATGGGGGACTTTGTCAAATGCTTTACTGAAATCAAGAAAAGCTACATCTAGCTGTTTACCCTGATCAAAGCTATCTGTTGCAACATCCAAAAACTCCAGAAGATTAGTTAAACAAGAACGGCCCTTCCTAAAGCCATGCTGTGTATCCTTGATGAGTTCATTTTGCTCCAAGAATTCAACAATCTTATCTTTGATGATTGATTCAAGCACCTTGCAGACTAATGAGGTCAGACTAACTGGTCTATAGTTTTCCTCTTTACTTCTATCTCCCTTTTTATGAATAGGAACAACATTTGCTCTTTTCCAATCAAGTGGAATTTTACTATCTGCAAGTGATTTAGAAAATATTATGGCTAATGGAAGTAACAACTCCCTTTCAGATTCTCTTAAAAGTCTAGCATGGATTTCATCAGGTCCTTCTGCCTTGTTAGGCCTTACTTTCTTTAGATATTCTAGAACAAGTTCACTACTTATGCCACCTAGCTCTCCTATAGTCTCCTCTGTCTCTAGCTCAGGCTGAAGTGCTGCAATACTACTCTGGTCCTCGATAGTAAAGACAGATTGAAACTGATCATTAAGCACTTCAACCATTTCACTGTCCTTGCTAACTAACACATCATCTACCTTAAATGGACCTATATTTTTGGAAACTGTACTTAACTTATAAAAACTGAAGAACTTCTTACTATCTGCATTACAATGTCTAGCTAAATCAAGTTCCTTTGCCCTTTTAGCTGCTCTGACCTTTTTCTTAACTGAATTTCTTGCATTCTGGTAGGCCTTCTGATTTATATCTAGTGAAGATCCCTTCAAAATGCCAAATGCACTTCTTTTAGCTTGTATAGCACTCCTTACTTCTGGGGTAAGCCAAACTGGATTGTCCTTGGTTCTGTTACGTTTGTGCCTGAGGGGTATATGCCGATTTTGAATTTGGCTTAATCTAGCTTTGAAAACATTCCAGGCCTCACATGCATCTAATTCTAATTAATGGCATTTCAGGCAAGCTATGCATATGATCAATGGCACAAATATCTGGGTACCTAAGTGAAATTTGCAAAGACATGACAACATTGACATATTGCATGATACAACACAGTCATGCAGTAGCAAACCATTGCAGAATTGAATAAGCAATAAGGAAAAATAACTTTTTTGATTAAAAGGTGAGGAGAAGGTTAAAACTTCTGATAGGTACTTGGTCTAGAAAAAAATAAAATATACCTTATTATGTAAAGTTGAAAAAGGAAACCTTGAAGCTAAGTTTAATATGTATCATGAAGATCAAACATTGTTAGTGTATATACTGTGCAATGTAGGTGTACAGTTTGTTAGAAAATAATTGATCAGCAAATCAAATAGGTACATAATAATACAACATTGTGAGATAGTGCTTAGCATTACCTTTTGAGGTGTAATCATATACTTTACACATATAAAGATGCCTATCAAGATGAAAAGAACAGCTGCTATGATCTTTGAAATGTGAATTTGACTACAGATATATTAGTTAAATCTTAATCTTCATGCTGCATAATATTTTGCACCTTTGTTAAGAGGACTTTAAAATGTTAAGTAAAATTCGTACACTTATAATTAAAGTTAGGATACATCAACAGCCTGAGCAAAGCACCTTCCTGAACATCATAAAAGTATACACAGGTAATGGTGAGAGAATGCATCAGAATGGGGGGTGTGCTACCTGCCAACAATGATAATCAAGTTGCTACCATCCAATTGCTGTGTGAAACTATAGAAGGACCAGTGGAGCCAAATGTGTCCAAGCATTGGGAAATTTGGGTGGAAAACGACACCCTATGAATACTATTTTTCCACTTTTTTTCCCAAGTTTTACTGTGAATTTTCCATTCCTTATATTAAAATGTATTGGATAATTGGAAACCTGATACTGATTTATGGATGTAATGATATGAACAGCCTGAGGACAGAGGGAAAGACAGGTTAGCATTGGCATAGGTAATAACTAATTTTGGTGAGCAGATAATTGGGTGATAAAGCCTGGTACATATGTTTTTGGTTGAATTTTCCACTCTTTATGCTTTATTTTTAGCCATAATTTTGCACTCCACACCCCAGCTTGAAAACAATCCTAGGAGCCTGAATGGAGCCCCATTATATTCCCTATGAAGTATGAACCTAGTCAAATGATGGTTGGCCTTAATTTAAAGCATGTAATACCACAAGGCCATTGACCTAGGAATTAGAGGAAAATTAACCATCATAACATAAGACATGTCAATATATCAGACTTGTCATGCTATAAGTTGTGTATTGGTGCTTTACAGTGTCTACAACACCAACAGCATGAAAAGCCTGCTGTTCTGACATGTCTGACATTACAGGGTGATATTCCGCTTTTGCACACCTTTATATAGGCAAATTGAATATTGTATACTAATTCTACATGTCTGATTTCATCAGAACTGCACTCAAAACAAGGACATTCTCAGTACTTACCTGGCAATAATTATTTGTATCACCCATCAATAGCCTCAGCTAACTGCCCGCAACAACTCTGCCATTACAATTAAATGTAAACAATGTGGGCACAGAAATGTGTCAGATACAAAGGCTGTCATATGACGTCATATGCATCTGGTCGACCACTAAACCCCATCACACTCACTAAACCTCTGTTCCTGGCCGAGCGCAGGACTTGTATTTGAGACCGAAGGTTGGCTGTGCAGCAGCCGCTACCATGATGTGACCTTACTGGATACACATCTGACACATTTCCCACAAAAAAGTCCACATTGTTTACATTTGTTGTAATGGCGGAGTTGTTGCGGTCGACTGAGGCGATTGACAAGTGATACAAATTATTATTGCTAGGTAAGTACTGAGAATGTCCCTGTTTTGTGTGCAGTTATAATTAAATCAGATGTGAAGATAAGTATAAAATATTCAATTACCCTATAAAAAGGTGTGCAAAAGCGGAATACGACCCATTATAGTAGTAAACCTAATACCACCTTATTTTGGGCTCCAGAATTAGAACCCATAAAGTCCAGGTCAAGTAGCTAAGTGTGTGTTAACTCTTACAAAATCAAGACAATATTACCTAGCAGAGGCAGTTCTTATTGAATACCCGCGCGGTCAATGATTCAGCTTGCTTATTACTATCAAACCTAAGCAGAATACGCTCACGCACTCTCATTCGTATTGCCTCTTATCACCTGACTTCCTCCTGCCAGTTTTCCATAGGACGAACCCTTAACATAAGACAATTATCTGTGTAGGGAACTGTCACAAAATACTGCAGCGTGCTAACTCCAACACTTCGATAATTCTCAAAACAACTTTCCATACCACATTTCTATGAAAAAGCCGCATTATCCTCCTTCGAAAATAGAGCTTATTGTATACAATGCGTCAGATTTCTGATAAATTGGAAGCAGTGACAAAGCTGCCAAACTAGAGGTCAAAAGTTCTCGCACGCATTTTTCGCAAGTATTTTCTCGAATTATCTAAATTCGATACAAAACTGTTTATTGAAGGACAAAGTCGAACCATTTGACTATTTGAATCAGCATACCGCATACGTCGCACCTAAGCGAAGCAGTGCGTTTTTAACACCTGCACTACAGCGGAATTAAATCAGGCACATACAGTAGCGTACCGACAGTAGCGTAGGATTCGCTCGAAAAGGCAATTTTTGCTCAGGGGGGCATTAAGTACCCCCACCAAAAAAACTCACCGGATTTGGCCCACTATATTTTTAATAGGGCATATTTTCACCATTTTTCTCTTAAAAACAAACAAAAAATCATTCATTTTTTCAACCAAAGGGGGCACGTACATACCTTCAGGGGGGGGGGGCAATAACCCCGTTTGCCCCCCCCCCCCCCCTTGTGTACGCCTATGGGCACAGAGTGGGACGCCAGGGGCAGGCACGTAGCCAAGGGGAGGGTGGCGGGGCGCCCCCCCCCCCCCTTGGAGGCCAGAAGGGCCCTTTCCGGCGTGCGCAGCGCGCCGAAAAGGGCCGACGGGACCGCGCGAAGCGCGGTATCATATGCTCTTTACTACACGAAGCGTGGTCTTTAGAGAGTTTAGAGGACTTCAGAGGCCCTTTAGGACCACCAGGGCCCTCTCTGAAAGACCAGAGGGCCCTTGGACGTTCAAAAGAGCCATGTGCATGTCAGAGGGGCCCCTGGCCAAACCGAAAGGGCCCCTGAGCGGGTCAGAGTGCCCCCTCAGCACGTCGAATGGGCCCCCTGAACACGTCGAATGGGCCCCCTGAACACGTCGAATGGGTCCCTAGCCAGCACAGAGGGGCCCCTGGGCAGGTTGAAGGGCCCCTGAGCATATCGACAGGGCGACAAAGCGGCCAGCGCAGTCCTTTGCCAGGTCATATGGACCCCTGAGCAGGTTGAAGGGCCCCTGGACAGACCAGAGGGCCCCTGGGAAGTTAAGGGGCCCCTGTGCAGGTCAGAGGGGCCCTGACCAGACCGAAAGGGCCCCTAGGTGGGTCAGAAGGCCCCCTGAACATGCCGAATGAGCCCCTAGCCAGCACAGATCGGAGTGCCCCTACCCAGGACAGGTCGGAGGGCCCTCGGAGCATGTCGAAAGGCGACAAAGCAGCCAGCGCAGTCCCTTGCTAGGTCGTAAGGGCCCCTTAGAAGGTTAAAGGGTCCCTGGAGAGGCCAGAGGGCC